>CM055732.1:12742376-12842376 GCA_029465975.1 Dallia pectoralis | reverse complement strand
CAGACACCCTGTCACTAACCTGTTGTATTTCACCCGCCTGGTGTCCAATACATCCAAATTCCTGCCCTTAGAACAGTATTTTTGGCTATGAAAACACACATACATACCACTGGTTCAATAAAACTCTAACTGTCTCCATACTCCACTATGTTGTGGCCAGAACCCTCCCCCAGAATGCAGTTTCTCCCGTTAAGTTATGCAAATCTTGGGTTAAGCTCAGAAATGCTTTTAAGGGGGTGTAATTCTGAATGCCCAAAGGAAAACGTGCAGAAATACTGCAGGGAGACAAACACGTGCAAATGTGTGGGCTGAAACTGATGTCGACAAACAAGACAATGGCAAGCGTGTGGATAGCTAGATGTCCTCCAATCACATGTCTGGCATTCTGTTACAATGTTTTTATTCGCTGAGTCTCGGTTGCGTCACACCTAACACCCCTTGATTGACAGCTCTTTGTGGACCAATCAACACAAACCTTTCCTCAGCGTGTATGTATATACCTCATACCGTATACTAACATTCACACAATGTAATTTACAATTTGACTCATCTTGAAATTACATTTACATACTTTGATAAAGACAGTTAGTGAGAAATCACGTATTTGCATATACACTGATGAGCCAAAACATTATGACCACTCACAAGTTCTCATAGTCAACCTGTAAAATCCTGAGAGACTTCGGACTTCTCCAAATTGTTATGGCCAAATGACTGGGTTGGAGCATCTCTGAAACGACAAGGCTTGTGGGGTGCTCCCGGTCTGCTGTGGTGAGTACCTACTGACAGTGAAGTAGCGAGAGGGTGTTACGTGCTTGATGAATGAAAGGTTATTCCATTGGGAATAGAACCGACAAAAGTGAAGAATTTATTCCCTGATAGCAGTAGCCTATTTCAGCAGGATAATGCACCCCGCTATACTGCACATATTGTTTGGGGAACATTTGAGGAACATGATTCCCTGGCATCCAAATTCCTCAATCTCAATCTGATTGAGCATCTGTTGGATGTGCTGGACCAACATATTCAATCCACAGCAACTCCAACATACAACTTACAGGACTTGAAGGACCTGCTGCCAATGTCCTGGTGCCAGATACCACAGGAAACCTTCATATTAGACATAATGTATTGGTGCAAGATACCACAGGACACCTTCATATTAGACATTAGACATAATGTTATTGGTGCCAGATACCACAGGACACCTTCATATTAGACATAATGTCTTGGTCACCTTCATGGACATAATGATTGTGCCAGATACCACAGGACACCTTCATATTAGACATAATGTATTGGTGCCAGATACCACAGGACACCTTCATATTAGACATAATGTATTGGTGCAAGATACCACAGGACACCTTCATATTAGACATAATGTATTGGTGCCAGATACCACAGGACACCTTCATATTAGACATAATGTCTTGGTGCCAGATACCACAGGACACCTTCATGTTAGACATAATGTATTGGTGCCAGATACCACAGGACACCTTCATATTAGACATAATGTATTGGTGCCAGATACCACAAGACACCTTCATATTAGACATAATGTATTGGTGCCAGATACCAAAGGACACCTTCATATTAGACATAATGTCTTGGTGCCAGATACCACAGGACAGCTTCATATTAGACATAATGTATTGGTGCCAGATACCACACACCTTCATATTAGACATAATGTCTTGGTGCCAGATACCACAGGACACCTTCATCTCATCTCATCATCTCATCTTCAACCGCTTATCCGGGGTCGGGTCGCGGGGGTAGCAGCTCTAGCAGGGGACCCCAAACTTCCCTTTCCCGGGCAACATTAGCCAGCTCTGACTGGGGAATCCTGAGGCGTTCCCAGGCCAGTGTGGAGATATAATCTCTCCACCTAGTCCTGGGTCTTCCCCAAGGTCTCCTCCCAGCTTGACGTGCCTGTAACACCTCTCTAGGGAGGCGCCCAGGTGGCATTCGTACTAGATGCCCAACCACCTCAACTGGCTCCTTTCTACGCAAAGGAGCAGCGGCTCTACTCCGAGTTCCTCTCGGATGACTGAGCTTCTCACCCTATCCCTAAGGGAGAGGCCAGCCACCTTTCTGAGAAAACCCATTTCGGCCGCTTGTACCCGCGATCTCGTTCTTTCGGTCATGACCCAGCTTTCATGCCCATAGGTGAGAGTAGGAACAAAGATTGACCGGTAGATCGAGAGCTTTGCCTTCCGGCTCTCTTTTCGTCACAACGGTGCGGTGAAGCGAATGCAACACCGCCCCCGCTGCTCCGATCCTCCGACAAATCTTCCGCTCCATTGTTCCCTCACTCGCGAACAAGACCCCGAGGTACTTGAACTCCTTCACTTGGAGTAAGGACTCATTCCCTACCCGGAGTAGGCACTCCACCGGTTTCTTGCTGAGAGTCATGGCCTCAGATTTAGAGGTGCTAACCCTCATCCCAGCCGCTTCACACTCGGCTGTGAACCGATCCAGTGAGTGCTGAAGGTCACCGACCGATGAGGCCATCAGGACCACATCATCCGCAAAAAGCAGTGATGTGACCATCAGCCCACCGAATGGAAACCCCTCCCCCCCATGACTACGCCTTGATATCCTGTCCATGAATATTACAAACAGGATTGGTGACAAGCGCAGCCCTGGCGGAGGCCAACCCCCACCGGGAACGAATCCGACTTACTGCCGAGAACACGGACACAGCTCATGCTTTGAGCGTACAGAGATTGGATGGCCCTGAGAAGAGACCCCCTCACCCCATACTCCCGCAGCACCTCCCACAAAATATCCCGGGGTACCCGGTCAAACGCCTTCTCCAGATCCACAAAACACATGTAGACTGGATGGGCATACTCCCAGGCCCCCTCCAGGATCCTTGCGAGAGTAAAGAGCTGGTCAGTGGTTCCCTGGCCAGGACAAAAAACGCATTGTTCCTCTTCAATCTGAGGTTCGACTATTGGCCGAACCCTCCTTTCCAGCACTTTGGAGTAAACTTTACCAGGGAGGCTGAGGAGTGTGATACCTCTGTAATTGGCACACACTCTCTGGTCCCCCTTTTTGAAGAGTGGAACCACCACCCTGGTCTGCCACTCCTCTGGAACTGTCCCAGACTTCCATGCAATGTTGAAGAGGCGTGTCAACCAAGACAGCCCTTCCCCACCCAAAGCTTTTAGCATTTCTGGACGAATCTCATCAGTCCCTGGGCCTCTCCGGGAATCATCACCTTAACGTGGTGGAGAGGTTTGTGTGCCCCTATGAACCTGAGGGCTGGGTTGTCTGGAGCTTCATGCTCCTGGTAGGGTTTCCCAAGGCAAAGTGGTCTCAGGCGAGTGGCCAGACTAAGAATGGGTTCACCAAGACCCCATGAAAAATCGAGGGAAAAGGATTGAGACCCTGCCTGGAGGAAGCCCAGGGCCCCCGTCTGGAGCCAGGCCCAGACGGCGGGCTCGAAAGCAAGCGTCTGGTGGCCGGGTTTGCCACGGAGGCCGGCCCGGGCACAGCCCGAACGAGATACGTGGCATCTCTCTCCTCTCCATCCTGTGGGCCCACCACTCACAGGAACAACCGCAGGGGTCGGGTGCGCTGTCATATGGGTGGCAGTGAAGGTGTGGGGTCTCGACGGATCAGACCCGGGCGGCAGAAGCTTGCTTTGGGGACGTGGAACGTCACCTCGCTGTGGGGGAAGGAGCCAGAACTTGTGCGTGAGGTGGAGCGATACCAGTTGGATCTGGTCGGACTTACCTCTACGCACAACCGTGGCTCTGGAACCTTACTCCTGGATAGGGGTTGGACTCTGTTCTTCTCTGGGGTTGCCCAGGGTGAGAGGCGGCGGGCTGGTGTGGGGATACTCACGAGCCCACGTCTGAGCACTGCGGTGTTGGAGTTTACCCCGGTGGATGAGAGGGTTGCCTCCCTACGCCTAAGGGTGGTGGGGGGGCTAAACTCTGACTGTTGTTTGTGCATATGCACCAAACAGCAGTTCGGAGTATTCAGCCTTCTTGGAGACCCTGAAGGGAGTCCTATATAGGGCTCCAGTAGGGGACTCCATCATTCTGCTGGGAGACTTCATTGCACATGTGGGCATCGATGGAGACACCTGGAGAGGCGTGATTGGGAGGAACGGCCTCCCTGATCTAAACCCGAGCGGTTGTTTGTTATTGGACTTCTGTGCTAGTCATGGATTGTCCATAACAAACACCATGTTCGAACATAAGGAGGCGCATAAGTGTACATGGTACCAGAGCACTCTAGGCCGAAGGTCAATGATCGATTTTGTGATCGTATCGGCTGATCTAAGGCCGCATGTTTTGGACACTCGGGTGAAGAGAGGGGCAGAGCTGTCAACTGATCACCATCTGGTAGTGAGTTGGATCAGAGGGTGGGGAAAGACTTTGGACAGACTAGGTAAGCCCAAACGGGTAGTGCGGGTGAACTGGGAACGTCTGGAGGAGGCCCCTGTCCGAAAGATCTTCAACTCACACCTCCGGCTGAGCTTTTCAGGCATCCCTGTGGAGGTTGGGGGCATTGAACCTGAGTGGGCAATGTTCAAAGCTTCTTTTGCTGAAGCTGCGGCGGTGAGCTGTGGTCTCAAGGTCCTAGGTGCCTCAAGGGGTGGTAACCCTAGAACACCGTGGTGGACCACGGTGGTCAGGGAAGCTGTCCGACTGAAGAAGGAGGCCTTCAGGGATATGCTATCCCAGAGGACTCCGGAGGCAGTTGCAGGGTACCGACAGGCTCGAAGGGCTGCAGCCACTGCCGTGTCAGAGGCAAAGCAGCGGGTGTGGAAGAAGTTTGGAGAAGCTATGGAGAAGGACTTTCCTTCGGCACCAAGATGCTTCTGGAAAACCGTTCGGCACCTCAGAAGGGGAAAACGGGGAACCATCCAAGCTGTGTACAGTAAGGATGGGACACTGTTGACCTCAACTGATGATGTGATCGGGCGGTGGAAAGAGCATTTTGAGGAGCTCCTGAATCCGACCTACACGCCCTCTAGTACAGAGGCAGAGCTGGAGGCTGATAGAGGGTCATCGTCAGTTTCCCTGGGGGAAGTCGCTGAGGTAGTCAAACAACTCCACAGTGGCAAAGCCCCAGGGACTGATGAGATTCGTCCAGAAATGCTAAAAGTTTTGGATGGGGAAGGGCTGTCTTGGTTGACACGCCTCTTCAACATTGCATGGAAGTCTGGGACAGTGCCAGAGGAGTGGCAGACCAGGGTGGTGGTTCCACTCTTCAAAAAGGGGGACCAGAGAGTGTGTGCCAATTACAGAGGACACCTTCATATTAGACATAATGTCTCAGCGCCAGATACCCCAGGACACCTTCATATTAGACATAATGTATTGGTGCCAGATACCACAAGACACCTTCATGTGAGACATAATACCACAGGAAACCTTGAGGGGTCTTGTAGAGTTCATGCCTTTAGAGGTTTTGGAGGAACTGTTTTGGAGGACCAACAGCATATTAGACAGATGGTCATAATGTTTTGGCTCAACCATGCATATATTAATCTTTGTTGGCTAGTTAGACTTTTCTAATTTCAATTCAGCAGAAAACAAACTGAATTTTCTGTTTATTTAGTCATCATCACCTCAAGATAAATTGATATACATTAGCTAGAGAACAGACAAAGCCATTATAGAATCATTATTATGTCCACTATCACACAGAGAAAAAGAGAAATAGAATGAGCGAGAGAGAGATAGAGAGACGCGCAGGGATAAACAGGAGAGAGAGAGGGAGAGACGCGCAGGGATAAACAGGAGAGAGAGAGGGAGAGACGCTCAGGGATAAACAGGAGAGAGAGAAAGAGATAGAGAGACACTCAGGGATAAACAGGAGAGAGAGAGACACCAGGGATAAACAGGAGAGATGGATGGCTCAATTAAACTAAACACCATCCAGTCTATTAAAGAGCAGCAGACTTCCATGAAGGAGCTGAGTTCTTCTGCATAAACACATACTGACCCCTAATGGGTCATGCACATCTACAAGCCTAAAAGCTCTCTCTGTAACACACACACACACACACACACACACACACACACACACACACACACACACACACACACACACACACACTCCATTATGTACTCCATTATGTACTCCATTATTGACTTCATTATTTACTGCATTATTTGCCTACAAAAACACTCTCCAAATTTGCCTGCTACAAGTGTTGTGCCTAAAATTCTCCGAAATTTTGTTTAGTGTCCATGTCTGATGTTTATTGCCAAAATCCCATTCTTATCTCATCTGACTATAGAACCTGGCTCCAATAACCAGTTAAAAAGTGCAGGAGAATAGAGCTAAAACCACAACAAAAAAACTTTGAACCTTCTTTAAAATCAAATACGGTCTAAGCTTACTAGAACTTCCAGTGAAAAGACTCAGGCTATTCCATTTCCTTTCTACTTCATTTCACGCTTTCAAGGATACTTTGCCACTTGACCACGCGCGCCTCACCTGTTGCTTATAAATTGATTATGAACCCTTTGGGTCATTGTTTGCACTCTCTACTGGGACTCCGATGCATACTGTGTGCGTCTTTGTGAATTAACGTGAGTCCATTAATCAATTTGATTATCTTTTCTTCTCATGCCTTTTTAGGAGTTACTGTCACTCTGTTAACATGTGCACTGCTGATTGATTTCTTTGTTTGCCAGACATGTGCCATGTGGGAAGATTGTTTGTTGGAATTGGTTTAAAGCCTGTTCAGTTGTGATTAATTAGTAAACTACCATCTCCTTTGTTAATTGGTTTACAATTTTTGCCTGTTGCTAGAACACTATAGACCCAGGCTTAGACTAATGTAACATAACTTGAAGCTTTTGTTACCATATGTACGGGTATGTACGGTGGCCCTGAAGTGCAAATCACAACGGCAAATAGGAAAACACAACGGCAAATGGGAAAACACAACGGCAAATAGGAAAACACAACGGCAAATAGGAAAACACAACAGAAAATAGGAAAACACAACGGCAAATAGGAAAACACAACGGCAAATAGGAAAACACAACGACATTAACTTCAACCGGAAAAGGTAACAGAGAACGGACCCTTGTGATTGGTTGACAACATATCAACTATTACGTCGTATGTATGCCCTGCATCAAAATAATTCCTAACAGTAACCAGGATTTTTCAAATACCGACGTCAAAAATACCTCCCCCCCCCTTTTTTAATCAAAAGAAAATAAAAGTCTTGAGTTCGAATGTTTGCGAAATGCTGCTTACCTACCTGTATAGGTAGTATCAGGGGCGGACTGGCCATCTGTGTGATCTGGTACTGCATCACACACAGTTATCACTTGATATTTCGCCACTAATCTGTTGGATTTGTGGTTAGTGCGCTCGGCTGTGGATCAGGGCGACGCGGGTTCGATTCCCCTTACAAAATGCCGTCTTATGTCTTTAGATTTTATTTTCTGAATTCTAATGTTGACCATGTGTATGATGTATTTAAAACAGCTAAACTTCAACATTTTAGCTCTAAAATTCCACATGCAGTAGCTAATATTAAGAAATATGTTGTGCTTTTACTTTTTTAGTCCCAGTCCGTCCCTGGGTAGTATCAGCTGGCTTTTTTAAAGTCCCATTCATTAAAGCTGTATAGTATTGCAATCGAAGTTCGCACTAATTCTACAATTCTAGTGAAATGCACCTAGTCGTTATTTAAGGGTCGGGATTATGTTCACCAAATACTGAATATCATCCATGGGCCATGTCGGTCTCATTCCGCGCTCACATGAGTACAAAGGTATAGGGAAAACATGACATGGATTTCAGGAGAAATAACTTTTGTTAATGTGTAAGGCAAGTCGAATTTGTGAAATAGACCGACCGGGATTTTATATTTTCTGTGCTGAAAAGAAAGACGTTATGTTTTAGCAGTTACATCGATATTGCCCGCATAATCATACAGTAGCATATGATCAATATGGGGTGGACCAATTGTCCTTCTTTGAATATTGGGGGGGACGTGTCCCCCCCCCCCATAGGATTACGCCTATGTGTAAACATATATATTAGACGAGTTAAGTCCTGAAGACAACGACTACAGCCAACTATTTCTGTTTTGACTGACAAGACAAGTAGGCTACGTGTCCGTGACGACGATCCGTAGAATTCTCGACTCGTCGTTTGAAGTTAATGTCGTTGTGTTTTCCTATTTGGCGTTGTGTTTTCCTATTTGCCGTTGTGTTTTCCTATTTGCCGTTGTGTTTTCCTATTTGCCGTTGTGTTTTCCTATTTGCCGTTGTGTTTTCCTATTTGCCGTTGTGTTTTCTTATTTGCCGTTGTGTTTTCCTATTTGCCGTTGTGTTTTCCTATTTGCCGTTGTGTTTTCCTATTTGCCGTTGTGATTTGCACTTCAGGTAACTGTCCTTTACATTTACAAATCAGTATTGGTGAAATCCAGTAGCAGCTGAATATGTACCATATCAGTACCACATGGATCCATTCGGAGAGCTACACAGGTACCTGTGTGATGGGGTGAAGGTTCTGTATGGCTACACAGGTACCTGTGTGATGGGGTGAGGGTTCTGTATGGCTACACAGGTACCTGTGTGATGGGGTGAGGGTTCTGTATGGCTACACAGGTACCTGTGTGATGGGGTGAGGGTTCTGTATGGCTACACAGGTACCTGTGTGATGGGGTGGGGTGAGGGTTCTGTGAGGGTTCTGGCTACACAGGTACCTGTGTGATGGGGTGAGGGTTCTGTATGGCTACACAGGTACCTGTGTGATGGGGTGAGGGTTCTGTATGGCTACACAGGTACCTGTGTGATGGGGTGAGGGTTCTGTATGGCTACACAGGTACCTGTGTGATGGGGTGAGGGTTCTGTATGTGTAGCACTGTAGTACAGTACTATGTTGTTTTTGTTACAGAGAGTCTTGCCCATGGATGGAGCTGCAGAGCCTCATGAATTCATTTTCATTGATGAAGCTGGATTGGACCTGAGCAAAACAAGACGACGGGGTTGTAATGTAATTGGCCACAGGGCACTTGTGCACGTCCCGGGGCAGCGCGGGGGTAATATCACATTGTGTGCCGCCATAAGCCTTCGATGGCTTCTGCATCATCATGCAAAACTAGGTCCATACAATAGCCCACATACACTCACATTTCTAGATGCTCTCCATAATATAGTTGTACAGATCAGCCCAGGTTTGTTGGTGGTATGGGATAATGTCAGTTTCCATCGGGCTGCTCTGGTCCAGGCAGGGTTCACCAGCCACAATCAATTTGAAGTGGTATACTTGCCCCCTTACTCACCATTTTTAAACCCTATAGAGGAATTATTTTCGGCTTGGACATGTATATGACCGCCAACCACATGCCCGCATGCCTCTTCTGCAGGCAACAGGCCTGCGGCGACATTCAGGTGACAGCAATCTATGGATGGTTTCGACATGGAAGGGGATATTTTCCTCGGTGCTTAGCGGGAGAAGACATTGCTTGCGATGTCGATGAGGTCCTGTGGCCAGACCTCAACAGACGGCGGGATCCATGAGCCCATGTACGCACAATTACCATGATTTTCTGTGTTTACAGTATAGTGTTTTTTTTTGCTTTATCTGAATTCATGTTACTGCAATGTACAGTGCTGCAATGTAAAATATTGAGTAGGCCTATTTGCTTTTCTGGTTGTTTGAAAATGTGCCTCCTGAAAATATGCCTTCTGAATAAACACTGAAAATCAAAGACTGCAGTGTTTTATACAAAGTAGACTAGTGTGTTCCCCCTGATCTGAAAGTGTATGCATCTGATCCAAGCGTGTGTCATTTTGTCATCAGAGTTAGATTTTGACAAAGGAATGTTAGGTTTTGATAGAGTTTAGGTTTTGATTGTAGAGTTTCAATTTGACACAGTGTGTCTACAAGGTCTGCGCCATGTGGGAGACAGATTAGAAAAAAACCCTCGAAATGGCCACGTAACATAACATAATACGGCTTTGTCCTGATAGTCAGACTCTTACCTCACCCGGCTATTCAGTTGGCAAGGCACCGATATCTGGCTGAGTACTAGAGGGCTCGGTTGTTTTCGGTCGGTGGAACCTGCAACTGTAACGGTAGTGGTATGTCCTGGCCAGTAGCTGCATTCTGATGCAGACATGTTCAAAGACAGTTGTCAGTGCTGTCTAGTAGCAACATTCCCCTGTGGCTTGAGGCTGCCACACTGCTGCTGTAGCTGTCTCTAACTGATGTTGTCCTGAATATGGAATTGTATGTGTCATCGTCGATGACAGAGGGCCCGCCCACCGCACAGGAACCTGGCCAAACTTAATCATAGGCTGTAATTGGTCCAGTTTGTGAACATCTGAGCTCCAATCCAGCTCTCCTCTGCTTGAACAGGAACTGACCTAATGGGTAATAATGTGCAGCCTACACACACACACACACACACACACACACACACACACACACACACACACACACACACACACACACACACACACACACACACACACACACACAAACACAAACACAAACACACACACACACACACAGGTATTTTTTGTAGATAAAAACAAACTAATTTAGCTAAAGGTATGTATAATTTCTCATGCTACCAAGGACCACGATACACAAAATCGACCAAAATTAAACACAGTGCAACCTTCATCTGTGTCTTTTACCTGAAAGACCAAGGCTTTCTCCTAAGTAACATGCTGACAGGACAGATATGTTCTCTATTCTTCAGAAAAGCCATGAAAAGACTGACAATTCAGCAGAAATAGGAAGGACTTTGTTGTAAAAGTGCTGAAAGGAGCAGTATAAGGACCGTCTGGACAACATCGTGACACAACGTACGTCAAACTAGACCTATAGAAAAAACGACAGATGCCACACAGACTGGGTCACCTGAAAGGGATCTTGGACCTCCAAGATCTGCGCATTAAAAGAAAAACATTTATCGAGTTGGACGCATCATTTATTTGTCAGGTGTCACATTTTCCTCTCGCTGTGTATTCCAACCAAAATATTCATCTGTTTTACATAATCATGGGCATGGACAGAATTGTGACGCTGTTTGTGAAAACACACACGCCTCTGTTCATTAAAGACCAATCACAGCCCACATTTCCATTCATCTTTGCAGTGATGTCACCTCAGAGCTCGTGTGTGTGTGTGAGAGCACAGAAAACAAAACCATACCAAGAGATACAAACTAACAACACTGGACAACCCTTCACTTCCCATTAGACATTAGAGCAGCCCTGAGGATGGTGTGGATATATTCTTCACTGCAGAAACAGGGGACAAAAAAAGAGAGTGTTTGTGTGTGGGGGGGGAAGGGGGTATGTCTGTGTCGTTGTGTGTACTCGTGTTTGGCGTCACCCGTTCAAGCATGACCCTCCTCCGCTTAGGATTCTGGTCATTGGCTGTATAAAGATATAGCTGTTATAGATTATACATATAATTAAAAATGTATTCCTCATCCGGACAAAATAGGAAGTTTAAGGATAGCTTTTCTTAGTTAATAGGGCTTAAAAATGACTGCTATAAATGACAAAAGGGAAAAATATTCTGTACTGATTTATTAAAATAGAAATGGACTTAGAACAATAAATTAAATAAGAGAAATGATTGGTGACAATCTTAAATTAGACAATGAATAAATTACTAAACGACTGAAAATATCCATCTCCAATATTAGTGCAATATTTCATACATTAAATTAATAAACAAAAACCCAAGATTTGCAATCACTAAATACAATTAGATGTCACCTCAATGCCTAATATACAGGTGCTGGTCATATAATTAGAATATCATCAAATATCATCAAAAGTTGATTTAATTCAGTAATTCTATTCAAAGTTAAACTTGGATATTATATTGATTCATTACACACAGACTGATATATTTCAAATGTTCATTTAATTTAATTGTGATTATTAAAACTGACAACTAATGAAAATCCCAAATTTAGTATCTCAGAAAATTAGAATATTACTTACGACCAATACAAAAAATGGAGTTTTAGAAATGTTGGCCAACTGAAAAGTATGAACATGAAATGAGCATATACAGCACTCAATACTTAGTTGGGGCTCCTTTTGCCTGAATTACTGCAGCAATGTGGCGTGGCATGGAGTCGATCAGTCTGTGGCACTGCTCAGGTGTTATGAGAGCCCAGGTTGCTCTGATAGTGGCCTTCAGCTCTTCTGCATGGTTGGGTCTGGCGTATCGCATCTTCCTCTTCACAATCCCCCATAGATTTTCTGCAGGGTAAAGCTCAGGCGAGTTTGCTGGCCTATTAAGAACAGGGATACCATGGTCCTTAAACCAGGTACTGGTAGCTTTGGCACTGTGTGCAGGTGCCAAGTCCTGTTGGAAAATGAAATCTGCATAAAGTTGGACAGCAGCATGAAGTGCTCAAAACTTCCTGGTAGACGGCTGCGTTGACCTTGGACCTCAGAAAACACAGTGGACCAACACCAGCAGATGACATGGCACCCCAAACCATCACTGACTGTGGAAACTTTACACTGGACTTCAAGCAACGTGGATGCTGTGCCTCTCCTCTCTTGATTTCCAAAGAAAATGCAACATTTACTTTCATCAGAGAACATAACTTTGGACCACTCAGCAGCAGTACAGTCCTTTTTGTCTTTAGCCCAGGCGAGACGCTTCTGACACTGTGTCTTGTTCAAGAGTGGCTTGACGCATGGAATGCGACGGCTAAAACTCATGTCTTGCATACGTCTGTGCGTGGTGGTTCTTGAAGCACTGACTCCAGCTGCAGTCCAGTCTTTGTGAATCTCCCCCACATTTTTGAATGGGTTTTGTTTCACAATCCTCTCCAGAGTGCGGTTATCCCTATATCCAGCCTCTTTAGCAATGACCTTTTGTGTCTTGCCCTCCTTGTGCAAGGTGTCAATGGTCGTCTTTTGGACAGCTGTCAAGTCAGCAGTCTTCCCCATGATTGTCTAGCCTACAGAACTAGACTGAGAGACCTTTGCAGGTGTTTTGAGCTAATTCGCTGATTAGAGTGTGGCACCAGGTGTCTTCAATATTGAACCTTTTCACAATATTCTAATTTCCTGAGATACTGATTTTGGGGTTTTCATTATTTGTCAGTTATAATCATCAAAATTAAAAGGAATGAACACTTGAAATATATCAGTCTGTGTGGAATGAATGTATACATTATACAAGTTTCACTTTTTGAATAGAATTACTGAAATAAATCAACTTTTTGATGATATTCTAATTATATGACCAGCACCTGTATATTTGTACATCTTGCCAGAAGATTTGGACATAAACGCCAGTGTCTTGAGTTTGCAGAATTTCATTGGAACATTGTAACCAGGTTCTATCAGATAAGATCAAAATATAGGTTTTTGACGATAAACATTAGACGTGTACATTGAACTAAATTCAGAAGGGCACAATATGTTTATAGCAACCTCGTTTTATGTTGCTATTGCTTATAAAATCAATTGATGATATACGGGATACAGTGTGAAGAAATATGTGCTGTGTTGATAATATAGACATCTCTTTGTGTCAATGCTATCTAGGGCAGTGTATGCTTGTGTTTGTGTAAGTCAGTCCTATCTAGGGCAGTGTATGCTTGTGTTTGTGTAAGTCAGTCCTATCTAGGGCAGTATGCTTGTGGTTGTGTAAGTCAGTCCTATCTAGGGCAGTGTATGCTTGTGTTTGTGTAAGTCAGTCCTATCTAGGGCAGTGTATGCTTGTGTTTGTGTAAGTCAGTCCTATCTAGGGCAGTATGCTTGTGGTTGTGTAAGTCAGTCCTATCTAGGTCAGTCTATGCTTGTGTTTGTGTAAGTCAGTCCTATCTAGGGCAGTATGCTTGTGGTTGTGTAAGTCAGTCCTATCTAGGGCAGTATGCTTGTGTTTGTGTAAGTCAGTCCTATCTAGGACAGTGTTAGTGTGTTCACGTCATTTCGCAGTGAGATTAGGTAGACATAGGCGAATATTTCTCCCAAGCGTCTGTCTCCGACCAGCAGAAGGCACAGATTTCACTTTACCCAGGAATGTCCTTCTCCCCCAGACAATCGTTCTGAACTATATTGAAATGTTGTTGCACTGTAAGGTAAATCCAGTTTTAGGTTCCCTTCTCTGTAGCCCTTTCTTTCTTTCTATCTTTCTTTCCTTCCTTCCTTTCTATCTTTCTCTTTCCTTATTTTCACACATGATTTTGATACCCAGTAGTAGACTATTCGGCAGTAAACATTCAGTATTTCCAGTTGCCCAGGGGGGTCAAGTGTTCTAGTCTGCTGTCTCTGGTGCAAATGTACTGGCTGGGTTCAAATCTAGTCCACAGCACTTTAAGCTAAAAAGTACATTCCCACTGTCTCTATCGATGGAGCAGAATTGCATTGAAAAAAGCCTGTGTTTTCCAGATCCTAACCGAGTGAACTCTATTTCGGATTTTACACACAGATACACACACAAACAGCATATTTCTGCTACCACATCTAGCGCCTACACTCTATCCATGACAAATGACTGTGATTATGACCATTTTAGATGCAGTACGTTTCCCCTGATTATTGGCTTGAGATAGCGGTAATATTTCCATTCATCTATTTCTGCCTGGCTGTCCTATGTATCATACACAAACCTGCACTACACCACCGTGTATTTCACTGGAGTCGTTAATAACATACTGATGGCAATACTGAGGTAAGTGACCCGTGGCGAGGCCATTAATCACATAGTTCCCCAGCATATGATCAGAACAAATACGTTTAGATAAATGGCTCATTTACGTGCGCATCCTTGATTTGGGATTGGTCAAAAGAGGAAAAATGAAAACTACAGGGATACATTTTTCTTATAGAGAATGTTTGCTTCTAAATCGTCACGGTTGCAAAACGTGAGATTTCCAAAAGACAGCGTCGTAGTGACAGCTGATGCAGACCAGTTTCAATCCAAGTGCAATTGAGAGACTCGTGTAGAGCTTGTGATTTATTTACTTCTTGCACCATCTAGTGGATATTAAGTGTTTGACGTTTCTTGGATGCAGTTCTAATGTGCCACATGTTTCCAAGAGGATCAGATTTTGACCGGCTGGTTAAAATACAGAATTGAACACATGACAGTGTATCCAAATGGACATTCTATTGTGGCATGAGATCCTTCGCCTACCCAGTCCAGAGAAAATGTCTGTGCCGAACACATTTTTTTCACCAAAGCTAGCTATTTGAAACGAGTCGTCTCTTGGTACACAGACTACCTTGACCTAAACTGGCATGACAACAAAATGCTCCCACCTTCTGTTACAGGGCATGACAATACAATGCTACCACTTTCTGTTACAGGGCATGACAACAAAATGCTACCACCTTCTGTTACAGGGCATGACAACATAATGGTACCACCTTCTGTTACAGGGCATGACAACACATTGGAGCATGTGGTCAGTCAGCTGGAGAACAGCTATTCTCAGGTCTCAAGTCCATCTGTGACACAGAACTAAAGGAAGGCTGGTATGTGGTCCAGTAAAGGTGCATTAGGCCAGCAGTCCTGCTAGGAAGGTCGACCATAGCAGGTCCAATGTCAGCCAGTTTGACAGTAATAGCAGTCGCTCGCAGAAGGAGCCAGAACAAATAGATAAATACAAGCTTAATTAGAAATAAAATGTTTGACATCTTTGTCAGGTTTTTCTATGCAGCAACAGTACTCAGTAAGTACTCTGTTTTTGCATGCACTGCGGGCCTAAGCCAATAAAAGACATGAGCAATCTATTTTCTTTGCCAGAAAAACTCGGTCTTTGTCTTGGTCTACAATGAAGTTAACAAATGTTTGTTTTTGCTCTAGTTTTAAGATCTTTTGTTGAGTTGATAATGTTAATGCAAGCAACAACATTTTATTCACCAACAGCTGTGCTCCTTTCAAAAATGAAAGTAGCAGCTGGTAAACCTGGTAAACCTCTGGTTTGTTTTAAATGTGGAACTCCTGAAAGGGCAACTGTGATGAAAAGAACAGAAAGCAAAAGAGCAAAGTTGCTCCCATTGGACAGATTGTTTTTTCTTTCAGTGTAAATGTCTGTTTACAAGCTGAGACTTTCTCCCATTGGACTGATGTCTGTTTTTTCTTTCAGTGTAAATGTCTGTTTACAAGCTGAGACTTTCTCCTAAACATCTCTGAGGGGTGGCAGTTAGTCTAATGGATCAGAGTGTTGAGACAATAACCAAGAAGTTTTTAGATTACCACTTAGAGAACACTTGTCTTCCCTGAACAAAGCATTTAACCTTATTTGCAAATGAACACACAAGCACCTACTTAATTATGAATATAATTAGGAAGATATAAAGTTACGTTTCATATTATTTTCACCTCTGTAACATGTGCACGTGCAGTAGAGCCAAAGAACAAGTGTTGCGTCTTTTTTCCCCTAAAGCAATACCTCCTCTCCCATTACTGCCAGTAGGGGGAGCAGTCACTCTGTATGCTGCTCTGTTTTCAAGGCTTCTCAGACATTTCAATTTATTTTCATATTTGTCTTTCTGTTGTCTTATTAATCTCTGTTAGGCGGATTCCGGACTTAACTTAAGGAATCTGTCAAGACGATTTGAGCGTTCGTTACTGATTGGGTGAAGGCGGTTATTCGACTTGCCTGCATAGCGGAGGCCGTAGAATGATCAAGACAACAAACCTAAAGCAAATCCATCATATTTTTTAGGTCAGGTTAATGTGAAAGTGTTTTAGCCACACCCATTGTTCAGAGGTGCATGCAAGTTACGTAGCAAGGAAATCTCCATAGACAAACATTGGCACAATGTGACTATAAACATGGCACTGTCATTGGATAACACCTTCGCCACAAGTCAGTTTGGGTATTGCTTGCCCTACTAGATCTGCCTTGGTCAATCGTAAGTGCTATAATTGTGAATTGGAAGCGTCTAACAGCAACTACAGCCCAGCCAGGAAGTGGTAGACCTCGCGAACTTGCTAAGTAGGGTCGCCAAGTGCTAAAGCACGTAGGGTGTAAGACATTTCCATCATCTGTCAAATCACTCACCAAAGAGTTCCAAACTGCCTCTGGAAGCAACATCAACTTAAGAACTGTGTGTCAGCTTTACGCAAGTCTTACGGCGTAAAGCTCACTGCCACAGGATTCTGGAGCAGTGGAAATGTGTTCTCTGGAGTGATGAATCATGCTTCACTATCTGGCAGTCTGACGTACTAATCTGGGTGGTTGGCACTACCTACTGGAGTGCGCTACCTACTGGAGTGCAGAGTGCGCTACCTTTTTTTTTAATTTAACCTTTATTTAACCAGGTAGGCCAATTGAGAACAATGTCTCATTTGCAACAGCGACCTGGGGAGCAGCTGGGATTTGAACCTACATACACACAAACATGCACTCTACCACTGTGCTGGTGAGGAGGTCCTTCCTCACTCCATTCAACATCAGTGCCTGACCTCACAAATGCTCTTCTGTCTGAATGGGCACACATATCTCCACAGAGACATTCCATATTCATGGTCTTGGGTTTGGAATGGGATGTTCAACAAGCTCATACAGGAATAGTGGTTGGGTGTCCACATACTTGTGGCCATATAGTGTACATGAGCTTAATGTAACCAGGTAACAACAAAATGTTTTTATTTACATCAACGATCTGAGGGCAATGACGATGGATTGTCTTGCCCAGGGAAAGAAACAACATTATCACATTATTGGGAGGCTTTCTTTATGTCTTGGATGACATTCTTTATAACAATCTTTATGTTGTTGATGCCGCAAGTTTCAATCATTTAACACTCATATTTAATGTTCTAATGTGTATGCATAGATACCTATTCACAATTCATCAGGTTATATTTAATGGATACATGGACATAAACTTCACCACAAGATAAATTTAGAAACTCTAACTGTCGCGGCTTTAACAACCGTAATAATGTGTGTAATATAGTTCAACTAGTGTGACCATTCTGTGCTTAACCTGTATATAACCTTTGTGTGCTTTGAAATGGAAAATAGATGTTTAATCGCAGTGGCTCAACCTGGTTCTATAAAGGTTAAATACAAAAATGAACGAGGAAAACATATTCTAGCGTAAACCCAGTCGATATGTGTGTGGTATTGCTGTGAGCCTGCAAAAGCAAACTGTGAATGGTAGACAGGCAGGCAGGCAGCAGGTAGTCAGAAAGGCAGGCAGGCAGGGTGGATGTTGATATGACAGCGAGGGAACATGGCTTGTCTCAGCTCACTGACACATGGAATACTGTCTCTGCCTCCTGGCCCTGTTGCCTTGACAACCCTATCCAGCCCCGATACCGAGGGGGTAATGTATGAAACCCCACTGTGCCAGCGTAAATATAGGTTACCATTAGTTTTTAATGAAAGAAACTGCGTTACTATTTGACAGAAATAGCCATTTCTCCATCATTTCCAATTTTTCGGAAGAAATTCCTGTGTCGGTCGCTGTTGAAATGTTTTTCTGCTTTTAGGGTGAATCAATGAATTTGATTGTAGAAGACCATCATAGAGATGTGATATATGGATCCTGCAATGATTTCCGACACTAGGTCCTTACTCCGGGGTTATTTTAGTCGGCCACCTTTTACTTTTGGTTTTCTTGTTGTGATGATGCACACCAGGATTCGTTTTAGGTAATTATAAGGTCTGTTATGTTCCCAGGTTTGTGTTTCACTTTGCTTCTCATTGTTTTATGTTATGTCCATCAGTCTGGTCTAGTGAGTTTTTGTTTCAAGTAGCAGTTTTTGTCGCTACGTTCAGCGCATTTTAATTTCTGTGCCAGTGTTTATGTTTCCGTTCGTTGTCCTGTTTATTTTTGTATAATACAAACCCATCGAAAATGAATTTTCTCCTGTATTTGGCTTTCTCTACACTTCAACAAAGAAGTTTGTGACACATGCCTTCAGTGTCTACCATTTTTATGAACCTACGGAAGTATGGAATCAGGGAATGATTATACAAGAGGATACATTTGATCATGACAATTTCAGTTTAATACTCCGTAAAACTATAACAACCACCAGAGTATTAATAATAACTAGCAAATTGAAGTAATCAGGGAAACTAAGTAAAGGGTTCCTTCTGGTTTAGTGTTCAAACCTGAATGAGTAGACTAGTGTCTAGTGGGACCAGGTTGTGACCAGGTTGTGACCGGGTTGTGACCGGGTTGTGACCGGGTTGTGACCGGGTTGTGACCGGGTTGTGACCGGGTTGGGTGTGGATGTTTATATCTGTCTGTCTCAGTTATGAGCCCATATCTGACCACCTGAGCTCAAAGAAAGAGTTGAGATCAAGATAATTGAACAAAGACCGTTAAAACTAAGATATTAAGAGCTGATTTGATTCAAACATGCATTTCAGTAGCTTAAGCAGTAGTTCCTTTTCCCACGGTCCAAAAAATGAGTGTGAAGTTCCTTCCAGAGCTACCAGGGCAACCCCCCACACAGGTACACATTCTCAGAATGTGAAGTGTGTCACTACGGGGTCATTATTGTAAACAGAGACACTGAATAAACATTGCTATTGCTGGTTTAAATGAATCTTAACCAGTGTCAAAGCAAATATCCAGCAAACGTGTTGCTTAGAAACAGAAAAACCTTGCCTTAACTCTGTCTGAAATGTAATGTCTCATCTCCCACGGCGAAAGCAGCGTAGGGAATCAACACTATAATGCAATTTCAGTAGTGTGATTTTTCAGTTTCTAGGCAACAATTTTACATATTTTTGTTTAGTACGAGGAAGGTACATGTGCACCAAAGTTCAAAAGTTTGGGATCACTTAAACATGCCCGTCTTTTCTATGTATTTATAAACTGAATTAGTAAATCAATGAAATAAATAAATGAAATCATTTTGTGTAGGACATTCAGTAAAATGAAAAAGAAATATTTTCACTAGAAATAATGAATTTTATTTTAAATAATAATTGTGTTTTTGAAGCGTTGCTTTTGTCAAATAATCCTCCATTTACAGCCTAGCAGATCTTTGGCATTAGAGTTGACAATTTGGTTTCATTTAATTTAGGCAATCTAAAGAGAATTCTCCCAATGCTTCCTGAAGTATCTCCCACAGGTTGGATTGGCTTGGTGGGCACTTTTTACCAAACGATCAAGCTGCTCCCACAACAGCTCAATTAGGTTGAGGCCCAATGACTGTGTTGGCCACTCTATTATAACATACCATCTGTCTGCTTGTTTACTGCTAAATAATTCTTGCATAGTTTGGAGCTGTACTTTGGGTCATTGTCCTGTTGTAGGAAGAAATTGGCTCCAATCAAGCGCTGTCCAAAGGAAATGGAGTGATCGCCCCTTTAAATCTCCCACTTTACCACCACTAATTTCCCCAGACCATCACATTGCCCCGTATATTCAACTATTATCCCAGTAATTTTTCTCTACTGGTTAGAGACATTTTGTGCTTTCCTGTGAATAGTAGTACACAACGTTGTACGGGATCCTCTGTTTTATGACAATTTCTTGCATGAAATAGCCTTCATCTCTCAGAATGAGAATATACTGAAAAGTTTTAGAAGAAAGAAAGAAAGGATAGTACAGATTAAAGGAAGGATAGCACAGGTAAAGGAAGTGTAGAACAGGTAAAAGGAAGGATAGTACAGGTAAAAGGAAGTGTAGTACAGGTAAAAGGAAGGATAGCACAGGTAAAGGAAGTTTTAGGTACATTGAAGGATAGCACAGGTAAAAGGAAGTGTAGAACAGGTAAAAGGAAGGATAGTAAAGGTAAAGGAAGTGTAGAACAGGTAAAAGGAAGTGTAGAACAGGTAAAAGGAAGGATAGTACAGATAAAAGGAAGTGTAGAACAGGTAAAAGGAAGGATAGTACAGGTAAAAGGAAGTGTAGAACAGGTAAAAGGAAGTGTAGTACAGGTAAAAGGAAGGATAGCACAGGTAAAGGAAGTGTAGAACAGGTAAAAGGAAGGATAGTACAGGTAAAAGGAAGTGTAGAACAGGTAAAAGGAAGTGTAGAACAGGTAAAAGGTAGGATAGCACAGGTAAAGGAAGTGTAGAACAGGTAAAAGGAAGGATAGTACAGGTAAAGGAAGTGTAGAACAGGTAAAAGGAAGTGTAGTACAGGTAAAAGGAAGGATAGCACAGGTAAAGGAAGTGTAGAACAGGTAAAAGGAAGGATACTACAGGTAAAAGGAAGTGTAGAACAGGTAAAAGGAAGGATAGCACAGGTAAAGGAAGTGTAGAACAGGTAAAAGGAAGGATAGTACAGGTAAAGGAAGTGTAGAACAGGTAAAAGGAAGTGTAGTACAGGTAAAATGAAGTGTAGAACAGGTAAAAGGAAGTGTAGAACAGGTCAAAAGAAGGATAGTAGAGGTAAAAGGAAGTGTAGAACAGGTAAAAGGAAGTGTAGAACAGGTAAAAGGAAGGATAGCACAGGTAAATGAAGTGTAGAACAGGTAAAAGGAAGGATAGTACAGGTAAAAGGAAGTGTAGAACAGGTAAAAGGAAGTGTAGAACAGGTAAAAGGAAGTGTAGAACAGGTAAAAGGAAGGATAGTACAGGTAAAAGGTAGTGTAGAACAGGTAAAATGAAGTGCAGAACAGGTAAAAGGAAGGATAGTACAGGTAAAAGGAAGTGTAGAACAGGTAAAAAGAAGTGTAAAACAGGTAAAAGGAAGGATAGTACAGGTAAAAGGAAGTGTAGAACAGGTAAAAGGAAGTGTAGTACAGGTAAAAGGAAGTGTAGAACAGGTAAAAGGAAGTGTAGTACAGGTAAAAGGATGTGTACTACAGGTAAAAGGAAGTGTAGTACTGGTAAAATGAAGTGTAGTACAGGTAAAAGGAAGGATAGTACAGGTAAAAGAAAGAGAACAATAAAATAACACCCCTGAGCCCCCCATCTTAATAGAAACAGTATGTAGTCAGACCAGTAGAGGACGGTAGGCTACGTCACACAGCTGTGGCTGGACCAGACCAATGCAACGTGTTCGTCCTGATTTAGTCTTCTTCATGATGGCTGCACTTGACTTACCGAATACATTAGAGTTCCATTGTGTTCTTGATTGCAAACACATTATAGTCTATGTTTTTAAGCGGATCTAGTGTAACGCTTTTATACATTCAACAATAGCCTTAATTGAATTTCCATTTTAGACACTTAGCCTGAAGCTCTTATCTAGATTGTCTTAGCGTAGTGAATGTATACATGTGTACACTGTCCCCCATAGGAATCAGTCCCACAACACTGGCAGTGCACGTGCTTCTTATATACTGTGCTACATTACATGTGACAAAAAATATATATATTACAAAAGATAATACATTTAAGTACAAACAGCCCATTCAGAAATACATAAATATCAAATCAAAATATCAAAACATAAATGTGTGCAAAGTTACCAGTGTTCAGAATGTACATTTTACAGCAATGTGGACTGAAGGTGTTCATGTGTGTGTGAATGTGTGTGTGTCTGTGAGTGTGTGTGTGTGTGTTAATGTGAATGTGTGTGATTAAGCGTACCTGTGTATGTAAATGAGGGGGAGCCCGAATATGTGTATGTTTGAGTGTGCAAATGGGCTTTACAATGCCAAATTAGATTTCAGGTAGATGAAAGGTCTGCAGTTTCAACAAATCGAAATACATTGTTTTATACATTTATAATATCTGATATTATTTATCTTTTAAATGTGTATGTTGAATGAATGACTCAGTCGACGAACATGCATAAACACAAGACAATGAAAATCTCAGCCTGGTCGTGCAATAGGGCATTCAGATAAATATATAGATGCGTATGATGTTACAGTTTTGATTGCATTTCTGTGTTTTTAATCACATGGTTTGTTTTGATTAGATTTGAATAATCAAAACAATGTGTTTTGATTAGAATATTGTCTCTTTCCACAGTGCAAAGCTCACACACACACTCTCAAATCAACACTGGTTATTAACACCACAACAGGGTTCTTTATAACCACTGAGTGTTGATTAACTATTAATTAACTCCTACCAGTGCCATTCAAACTAGGGATTGCCAGACAAACCGCAAATCCTTATATAATGGCATGTCATTTTACCCAGACTAAGTGCAGTCTTCTGCAAATCCAATTGGTAGATTAAAAAGGAAAAAGGAAATGAAGTTACACAAAGGAGCTGGTAAAAAATAAAGCACTGTATAATATTAAGGGATCCACTTCTGTAGAGCACTTGGAATTTCTCCATCACGTCGTTCCTCTTCTTTACTCCACTTGCCGTTTAGCTCATTGGTACCAACTCATTTAGAAATCTCTGCTAGGCAAACTCCCGCTATACCTAAGCCCTCAAGTCACCATTGCTCTACCCACCTGCAGTCTACGCTCAAGCAGGTACATTGCCTTAATCACCCGAAACCCTGCACAACTTTTGGCTGCCAATCCTTCCAGTTTTCAGTTGCCAATGACTGGAACGATGTACAAAAATCCTAATACTCTAATTGTTATCTCACATTGCCTTCAAACTACTCCTGTCTGAACGTCTGTGCGATCACTGTACCTGCTAACGTCGTCTGGTTTTCATTTGAACCATCTTTTTACTTTTTACCACGCCCACTTTGCACAGTGGATCATTTTCAACTGTACTGCTATCATACCTATTTACGTTATTTGAATTACTCTATTGCCACGTCATACTATTTGTGCACACTAATATCCTACCTGCAAGATACACATTATACATTCTGTGTATGGACTCTGCTTTGTATTTATATAGTTGTTATTGCCATATCAATGCTGCTATATACTCCCAGTCATCATTCTGTCCTGTGACCTGGACATTTAACATAATGGACTTGGTTGATGGACACTTAATGCTTATTGACCACTTTTAGAAACTCAAAGTATTCCATTACAGAGCAAGATGTATTTTGCCCTGTAGTGTAGATTTACTTAAAAAAGTATGACCCTTATAGAAATTCAAGTGAAACTGATAAGTAATATGAATGAAACATGCGTCCAAGGACAAAAAGAAGCAATATACTCATAACCTTCTGGTGACCTGTTATAGAAGAAAACATAAGCATGGCTGTATTCTGTCTAATTGGGAATAATGTGTTTTCCCAATATTCTATTCTGTTCATTATGTATTGGACAGGGTGACAGGCTGTGGACAAACAACAGGCAAGAGCGACGGGTCCAGCGATAAATTAGACGCAAGCAGAACCTTTCTGGAAGGCTCACACAAGTCATCCACGTGCTAGCAATTTATTCTATTCTGAAAATTTGTTGTGACATCATTTTTGGGTGAGTGACATGTATTACGGCAGTCACTATTGCAGTCAATATTCCAGCTATTCCATTGTTTCCTGTTAGACCCCTGGTTTTCTGCTGTCAGTTACCTGATATATTCAGTTGTGATTGGATAAAGTAATAAATATTAGCCTGTAGGTGGCTAACAGCGTGACCTCAGCGACAATAAGATTGGGTCTAGGAAAGGTTCTAATTGTTTTTGCAGATAACTTGTAAAAGTTTCAAACTAAACCTGGTCCTGCAGTCTGGATACTTTGAGTAAGCACATCAATGATATAAACATCCCCACCCTACTGGGTCCCATCAATACACAAACATTTATTATTATGATAGTTCAGAAGTCAGATAATAGGGTCAAAATATTGATATCCGTGCTGCTGTTGTTTTTTGTGTGTTCCTCATTTTTACGTTTGTATGTTTCCACTACTCACCACTGGCATTACTACTCAGCCATCCAGCAGCTGCCTTTTTTCAGTTCACTTTAAACGGTCATTTTAAAACGTCGCTATTTTTAGCAACCATTAGCAAAGATAATTTCTTTGAAAACCCCTATTTCCGTATGCATACGATGCCATCCTTTGCCTTGGCTGAGAGAACCGCCTCTAGTAGTTGTCACAGCTCATTGCTCTTCACACCATGCCTACTGGCCAGGCTGCACCACCACAACAAATCAGTGAGCACAAGTTGGGGAGAAAACGCTCTTTCATGATGCCAACAAAGGGATTTATTTTCCTAAAGAAATTGATATCTCTGTCATACAGAGGTTGTAGTAATATGTATGAGCTCTTGCCTTACACTGGGGTAGAGCTTGTTGCAGAAGTTCAGCACCCTGGACAGCGCCCAGCGGAAGCAATGACAGAGGCTGTTTTACCCCGACACAGTTGCCTCTCATCAGGATCAATTGGGGCTTGTAAAAGTGAAGGTAATCTTCAACCTGACATCTTTAACAGCCTGTGTGTGTGTGTGTGCCCCACAGATAACGATGAAGAAGCAGAAGCCAGAGAGAGAGAGCCCGGCGAGACGAGCCCCGAGAGAAAAGGCAGAGGAAGATAAGAAGCCAGGAGTGTCTGTGATATCTGTTCAAGTCATTATAGTTCTGAGTTTCTGTCCGTTTGTTAGTAAAACGCTCTCTGGCCTCGAGTCTGTCTTGTCTGTGGCCGGCTACAGTATACAAATACAAAGACAACAATACGTATTTGTCCATGACAATAGCTGGATCATGACGCATATTATTTCTTTACTTGGATCCCCATTACCTCCGGTTAATACGGCTGATACTATTCTTGGGATCCAGTGAAAATACACATAAAAGATGATAAATGCGGATACATTGATATTTTAGAGTGTGTGCATGTGTCATCGTCACATCCCTTGTTGTGCCTTGCGGTGTTCATCGGACATTAAAAGGTCAATTATATGTTTGGTTGAATAACTGAGAATGGAAAGGCATTCATGTGATCATTGGTCTGTGCTGAGAGCTTTTGTGAGTTGTTTCTTTACTTGGAGACCGTGAAGAGTCCCCTGGTGGCATGTCTTCTGGGTTATGGGTTAGAGCTATCTAATTATGTCGGCGGTTGTTACTCTTCATTACAATGATATTACTTATGAAAACCAGAACAAAAGTGTCCATCTTGTTGTTGTTCTTATTGTTTCTTCCTGGTGCCTGCCCTTCCCTTGTCATTTGTTCCTGCCATTTTACTCACCTGTTGCTTGTTAGTCGTCGTTATGTTTAGTATTTAGTCTCCCCTGTGTCACTGTGTGAGTGTCGGGCATTGTTTAAGGTACGTTGTCTCTGTGTCGTTGTTGCTTGTTCTGTTGTTACGTTTATGTTTACTGGTTCGGTGTTTTCGTAGACGTGTTATGTTTACTGTTGGATGTAGTGTTCAGTCACTTGCTTGATGTTCCCAGTTTGATTGTTTATCCATGTTCTCCGTGATGTTTATGTTCATTGTGTGTTTAGTTTGTGTTATCTTGTTCTGGCATCTTCCTCTGTTTGACCTTTTGTTTTGTTCTCTTGTAATGTTTAAGCTCCCGGTCTAAAGGACTCCTCGTGTGTGCCTGTTTGCCTGTCCAGAGTTTAATAAACCCCAATACAAAAAACACCTCTGCGCTTGTGTCCTCCAATTGCTTGGAAGCCCAACTATTACAAAAAGCAGTAATTTTCTTGTGAAACGTTTTCTTAAGGAATGGTATGATTTCTTTTTGTTCAGTATTTATGATACTGGTTGCAACTAATACTGATTGCAAGTCTTCACAAACACATTTTGTGTGTCAGTCAGTTCATTGGCTATTTGTGCAGACATGTATTGGATGGATTCATTATATAGTTTACATTTGTTTGAATTTACATTAGTCATCATTGAAGACAAGAATTGTTTCTCAACTGAGTTATCAACTGTATCAACAAGTATCATGGCGGTATCAGCAGCCAATTAGCCTACGTTTTTGATGTGTCTGACAGAAGCTCTTGTTAACTCAGCGTTGGGTCACTGTGTTATCTGGCTGGAATATTTGGTTCTGCTCATCAACTTTACCTTGCCTAAACATATTCCATTAATGAAGTTGGGGCAATAATGTTTCCTGAATCCTATAACTTGAATTGTTTGTTCAGGTTACATTCAACAAACATTTTTTATTGAGTTTAGTGTATCTTGTTGTCCAAACGAAATGTCCAAATCCTGGTTCAACACAGAGGTTTTTGACAGTGGGGTCTAGGCTCTCATCAAGAGGGCATGGGCCTGTGGTGGTGTCTCCTAGCTGCTGTATGGGGGTGGATAAGGTGGTAGGAATCAGGACCATGGACATCACACATCAGATGAGAAGGGGAATGCAGCCGACCTGGGAGTGAACTAATAGGAGGCCGGGTGGGTCAGTTAGTTGGGTCAGCTGGTTGGGTCAGCTGGTTGAGTCAGCTGGTTGGGTCAGCTGGTTGGGTCAGTTAGTTGGGTCAGCTGGTTGGGTCAGTTAGTTGGGTCAGCTGGTTGGGTCAGCTGGTTGGGTCAGCTGGTTGGGTCAGCTGGGTGGGTCAGTTAGTTGGGTCAGCTGGTTGGGTCAGCTGGTTGAGTCAGCTGGTTGGGTCAGCTGGTTGGGTCAGTTAGTTGGGTCAGCTGGTTGGGTCAGCTGGTTGAGTCAGCTGGTTGGGTCAGCTGGTTGGGTCAGCTGGGTGGGTCAGTTAGTTGGGTCAGCTGGTTGGGTCAGCTGGTTGAGTCAGCTGGTTGGGTCAGCTGGTTGGGTCAGCTGGTTGAGTCAGCTGGTTGGGTCAGCTGGTTGGGTCAGTTAGTTGGGTCAGCTGGTTGGGTCAGTTGGTTGGGTCAGCTGGTTGGGTCAGCTGGGTGGGTCAGTTAGTTGGGTCAGCTGGTTGGGTCAGTTGGTTGGGTCAGCTGGTTGGGTCAGCTGGTTGGGTCAGTTAGTTGGGTCAGCTGGTTGGGTCAGCTGGTTGGGTCAGCTGGTTGGGTCAGTTAGTTGGGTCAGCTGGTTGGGTCAGCTGGTTGAGTCAGCTGGTTGGGTCAGCTGGGTGGGTCAGTTAGTTGGGTCAGCTGGTTGGGTCAGCTGGTTGAGTCAGCTGGTTGGGTCAGCTGGTTGGGTCAGCTGGTTGAGTCAGCTGGTTGGGTCAGCTGGTTGGGTCAGCTGGTTGGGTCAGTTGGGTTGGGTCAGCTGGGTGGGTCAGTTAGTTGGGTCAGCTGGTTGGGTCAGCTGGGTGGGTCAGTTAGTTGGGTCAGCTGGTTGGGTCAGCTGGTTGAGTCAGCTGGTTGGGTCAGCTGGGTGGGTCAGTTAGTTGGGTCAGCTGGTTGGGTCAGCTGGTTGAGTCAGCTGGTTGGGTCAGCTGGTTGGGTCAGCTGGTTGGGTCAGCTGGTTGGGTCAGCTGGTTGGGTCAGTTGGGTTGGGTGGGTCAGCTGGTTGGGTCAGCTGGTTGAGCTGGTTGGGTCAGCTGGTTGGGTCAGCTGGTTGGGTCAGCTGGTTGGGTCAGCTGGTTGGGTCAGCTGGTTGGGTCAGCTGGTTGGGTCAGCTGGTTGGGTCAGCTGGTTGGGTCAGTTTGGTGGGTCAGCTGGTTGGGTCAGCTGGGTGGGTCAGCTGGTTGGGTCAGCTGGGTGGGTCAGCTGGGTGGGTCAGCTGGTTGGGTCAGTTGGGTGGGTCAGCTGGGTGGTTCAGCTGGTTGAGTCAGCTGGTTGGGTCAGCTGGATGTGCCAGCACCACCATCACACACCTGGGATGATTCAGACGGCCATATAAAGAGCCGCCCAAGACAGATGGAGGAGATGAAGAACTAATCTCTAAATGTTGTTTTGTTTGTCATCTTCCTATTTCCAGATGATTGCCGTTGGATGGCAACGTCTGCCGCTGAACCCATACGACGAGAGATATATCTTCCGTACGTTGCGTTCGGTTTTAATCTTTGCTGTTGTTTGCTTAGAGTTTTTTTTTCAATCTCTTGTATTGCTGGAACATATTAATAATGTGAGGGCTTCAGAGTAAGGACACAGTGCCAGTGTTCTGGCATAACAGAAATACTAAGAAGTCAACACATATTTACTGGAGACACCCTCTATTGGTATATGGTGAGTTTTGGTGCACCGTCACTCCGCTCCCTGCTGTAGCTACAATAAAGTCATGGTTGGCCTATTTTTCTACATAAAACCAATGTCACCACAAAATAATGGATTTTGAGATAATGTGTTTTGAAACAAAATATAAAATTGAACGAAATGTACTTTCAAATGTGCGATAATTGGTCGGAGGCTTAAACGTCTTTGCAAGGCACCGCATGTAAAAGAAAAGCTACATCACATTACATTAAAGATGATATTTATTCTTTGCTATAAATGTTAGCTAGTGTCTCGAAATGACTCACAACTGGCAATTATTCAGGTCTGAAAGGAAAGAACCTTTTTTGGTGTAATTCCCTTTTAACTGCACATTAAGCCAGAGAGAATATTAGGATGGTTCTGAATCCCACTGGAGATGCAATTTCAGTGAAATTACAAATAATAGATATAAAATGACATGCTTGCTCCCTATATGCTTTTTACAGCTGTGCCTACATGTTTTAGCGAAGGATTTGTATGTTCAAAGTCAAAGTATTAGATTTGTCAAATTCTGAATCACATAGCGTCATTCGGAACATTGACATTCTTGTGACATGGCAGGAAAAATCTACGCAGTAATCATTTAACAAGATATAAAGCAAGAATAATATAGCAAAACATTTAAAAAGAATGAATATATATATTATAGCGATTTGAGCAAGTATAGAAAGGGTGAATAATTGACACCTGCCTTGAGACTACAATGGCATCAATCAACACCTTTCCTGCAGCCACTTTGGGACTCTCTATACTGGAGAGGGGCGTTAACAGACTATTCAAGAGTCAAAATCCAAGGAAGACAGCTGGTCCTGATGGAGTCTCTGCCTCCACCTTGAAGCCCTGTGCTGACCAGCTAGCTGCAGTGTTCACAGACATTTTCAATAAATCGTTGGAGTCATGCAACGTTCCAGCCTGCTTCAGATCCTCCACCATCATCCCAGTCCCCAAGAAACCAAGAATCACAGGGCTGGATGACTACAGACCAGTTGCCCTGTCCTCTGTGGTTATAAAGTCCTTTGAGCGCCTGATGCTGTCACACCTCAAGACCATCACAGATCCAGTACTAGACCCATTGCAGTCTGCCTACAGAGCCAATAGTTCTGCGAACGACACGATCAACGTAGCTCTCCACTTCATTCTACAGCATCTTGACTCCCCGGGAACCTACGCCAAAATCCTGTTTGTGGACTTCAGTTCTGCTTTCCACACCATATCAGGACATGATAACAGGATAAGCTCTCGATCATGGGAGTGCCCTTGTCAACATGCAAATGGATCAAGATGAAGCACATGAGGTTGGGGAAACACCAATCAACACCGGCTCCCCTCAAGGTTGCGTCCTGTCACCTCTGCTCTTCTCTCTGTATACCAACAACTGCACCTCCAGTCACCACTCTGTCAAACTTCTGAAGTTTGCAGATGTCACCACCCTCTTCGCCTAATCTCTGATGGGGACGATTTGCCTACAGGGGGGAAATCGACCAGCTGGCAACTGGTACAGTCTGAACAACACGGAGCTCAATACTCTAAAGACAGTGGAGATGAGCAGGAACTTCAGGAGCATGAACTTTAGGAGGAGCCGAGCTGACCTTCGCCCCATTGTCCTGGGGGCTCCCCTGTCAACATAGTGGAGTCCTTTCGCTTCCCGGGCAACACCGTCGACCAAGACCTCAAGTGGGAGCTGAACATCACCTCTCTCAATGAGAAAGCTCAACAAATACTGTTCTGCCTGCTGCAGCTGAAAAAGTACATACTGTCAACGTCCATCATGATTAATGCGTGCGCAGCCATCAATGAGTCAATCCTGACCTCCTCCATCACAGTCTGGTACGCTGCAGCCACTGTCAAGGATAGGACTGACTGCAACGCATCATCTGCTCTGTGGTCCGGACCATTGGTTGTAAGCTGCCATCTCTCAATGATCTGTTCAAAGCCAGGTCACTGAGGTGGGCAGCAAAGATTGAGGCAGACCCCTCCCATCCGGGTAACAGACTATTCTGAATATTGCTCTTTTGCACATGTTGATACTTCAACCTTGACATTGCTCTTTCTTTTTTCTACAACCTGCTCACACATCTAGACACTGCTCCTTTGCACCTTTCAGATACATATTACACATTCTATATTTACCCAGTACATATGTCTACTAGGCAGGGGCTCTTGACTGTTCGTGTTGTGTGTTTTTGCTCTTTTTGCACTGTTCTGTGTACGTCTTAAAATGTGTGTTTCTTAATGCTGCAGCTAGTGTTTAGCAAAATTTATTTCCTTGTGTGTGAAATAAATAAACAAATAAACCTGATTCTGATAAGGGTTTTGGGGAATGTTAAAAGATAAAAGTATTTCTGTCAACCCACACAGTTGTACTCATTAGCTAGCAACTGGATCAAACGTGAACATCGCCCAGACAAACAGCAGCATCAGTGCGGAAAATCAATACACAGATTTTGTATGAGAAGTTTGGCTGATTAAGCAAATCATTTTATACAGGAGGTTATTAATGTAAATGTTAATTAATATGTTTTATAGGCTACAATGTATGATGATGTCTGTTTGTTTTTAACAGTTTGTCATGGAACATGTGAAAATTATATCTTCCTTCAAAAAAGATTGAAATCTACTCAAAAATGAATAACGATTTGTTGGAGCCCCCTACAATACACACACACACACACACACACACAGACACACACACACACACACACACACACAAAGACACACACACACACACACAAAGACACACACACACACAAAGACACACACACACACACACACACAAAGACACACACACACAAAGACACACACAAAGACACACACACACAAACACACACAAAGACACACACACACACACACACACAAAGACACAAAGACGTATTCGTATCATCAAAGGCAGGCTTTTGATTACAACATAATTAACCTGTCATATATATTTCCTGCAGGAACTCTCTTATCTCAACCTGAACTATGAACTAACAGTTCATAGCCAATTAAAAACTATTTATGAGGGCGGCTTGCTAATTTAGTATGCTGTTTGGATTCCAGCTCACCCACATGTTTCTATCCATCTGGGGACCAACAATTGTTTTCTATCTTGCTATGTAATAACCTTAACCCAAACAAAGACACAAATAACCATAACCTTAATGACTAAATGTACCTAACTTAACTAACCCCAACTCTAACACTAACCCAGCTGTAACTTTTAACCAAAACCAAATAGCTTAGCATGAAATAACAAATATTCTATTGATATTTAAAAGCAAGCAAAAGCAACATATACTGTTTTACCGTAGTGAATTCATGGTCTGTTAGGGTACATTTTTTATATTTTAAAACACAATGACACAAATGGAAAAACATTTGTGATTTAAAATAATGCTTGGGCTTTAGGCTACTCGTATCATGTTAATAAGCAGATATAATTAACCTCAAATGTACTTAAAGATTAGATTAACCATATTTAAAACTAAAGGTTTCAATCCATGGTTTGTAGTGACAGAAGTGCATCCAAATTAATTTATAATAGCTTTGAACTGAAAGATGTTTAGTTGTGACTACTGCAAATCTACTCTAACAAACCGTTATGTCTTCTGGTAAAATTTAAATGGACATTATTAAGATTGACATCTGGTTAATACATTGTTTTTAAATGAACTCTCTGTTATTCCGGGGCTTGTTAGGGTATTAACGTGTTGTCTGTCTTAGTCAATAGACTATGAAATTATACCGTTCTTTGTTGTAAAATTATTCACTTGCAAACTTGCACATTGTTGATCTGCAATTTGTATGTATTGTGTAAAGTGATATTAAATGTCTGCCTTCTATGTGCATTTTGATGAAAAGATAGCCAATAGCATAATAAACCTGATATTAAATAGAATTACTAATCTTGCCTTTTTATTTTATCCTCACACAAATTACATGTAGACTCAAATTGCCTAGTTGTTTTCCATTATTGCTGAAATAATCGAGCAAAGAAATCATTTCTAAATGTCCATAACTTCAAATTCAATGTAGCACCTTGTTCATTTTGTGATATAATGTTAATTTGGCATGAGTCATTAGGTTGATGAGTTTGTGCGCTTCTGTGACATTGCTTCTGAGTGATCTGACCTGGAAAAAAGATGAATTCAATGTTGTCTGAATAAGTCTGGCCAGGAAGCATGAAGCTTTGATATGCATCATTCGTACTGCGCCTAAAGGGCAAATGTGATCAGTGCGACAATGTGCCACCGTTCTCCATACTAAATCATGAATCCATCGTACCAATAACGGCAATGCATTTGTTTGCTATCTGGCTCATGACTGAACGTAGAGAAAAAGACACGCATTGCTTTCCATGGTGTTATTGCCACAGTGCCTTTTAATGTTACCTACACAGCTTGTGAGTGTGAGGGAAGGTGCAGCTGTGCCATTGAACAACAGAGAGAAGGCGTTGGGCTTTCAGTTGACCAACAGTTTATTCAATTAGGAATTGTTGTTTTTTTCCAAATGTTTCTCTCTTGCCGATTTCAAGATGTCTTTAAATCGGAAATGCATTCACCGAATAACGTTTGGTGAGTGCATTTTCGTGAAACATTGTTTCACTATTATTTAAGATATAATACGGAAATTTGTTAACATTACAATACGAACATTTTCCTTATTGCCCGTTTAATATATATATATATATATATTTTTTTTCAAACAGAAAAAGCCACATACAGTAGACAGTAGTAGCTTATATTTGCGAACTATGAACAGAAATGTCTGACATTATGTTCTGCTTCTCTGGTGTAACTTACTTCCATTAGATGATAGTTTGTACAATACTACCAATAATAATGTCACACCTTAATAATATATAGGCTATATATATTTTATTTATTTATTTCGACCTTATTTAACCGGATAGGCCGATTGAGAACAAAGTCTCATTTGCCACGGCAACCTAGCCAAGATAAGACAAAAAACGTGCAAGACCACAAACATTTACACAATAAAGAGAACACAAGAGTGCAAATATCATTGGGACATAACAAGGCAATACAGGATCAAGTGGAGAGTCAATATACAGCAAAACGTACACAAGCACAGGCGAAATCAAAACAAGGACAAAACAAAGACTATTTACACGGGACAGAGACAAACACGTCTGTACGGTTACGCCATCTTGGATATAATATTAACAGTAATCCCCATAGACAATGAGCAAGATACACAGTACTGATCCCCCAACAAAAGGAAAGCATACAGGTGCAGTCAGAGGTGGTGGGTGGATTCGCACGTGCATGTTAGAATGTGAAATATTATCATAGGACCAACGTATCATGCAACGCTGGCCAATTACCCCTCCGGATTCCAAGCTGATTTGACTCTGCTAATTTAATGATATGAGATAGAAGAAAACAAGTAGACTAGTCATCCTAAACCTGAGCACAAACAAATGTGATTCTGTTCACATTTTCTCATCAACAGTCTATAAATACCTCCTATTGCTTTGTTTAGCCCTGCCAGAAGGACAGGGTGCACAGCTATTAATCAGCTTAAAACAATATTGGGTTTCCATGAAATACAGCTTGTGTATGAGTGGGCTGCTTAAATGTAAAAGTGTTTTGTGTGGGTTTGTGTGGAAAGTAATTTGTGTTTACACATGCTAAATCAATAGGCTGGAGAATGTACCTTGAGCTTTCGTGTTCCCGGCCAGTGAAACCTGCAATTTCTGTAAATCATGTTAGAATGCTAGTCCAGAAAACATCTGGGATTTCTAGTAGGATGAAATGATTCAATAGGATTACTTTTTCGAATAATAATAAAAGGCTACCAAAAAAATACTACATGAAAATACCTAAACAAGAACCACAAGAGGCACAAAGCCTGCACCACCACTCTGGTGTGAAGGACAGAGAAATTAAGCTTGAAATGACAAATAAAAAGGCTAATCAGCCAAGCAAACGCCATGGAACACTTGTTTCTCGTGTATTTTATTGAACTAAATAAAAAGTCACATCAAAAGTGATCCAAAAGCACTGTAGCAAGTGTTGGGCTCGCCAGGTATATCCAGCAGCTCCGACACGGTCAATGTGGCCTGCAACCATTAGTTGAACGGGTGATAACGGAGCAGGAGACATAATAACTCAGCATGCTCAGGCTAGACAGGGAATAGATGGGATTTACGTGTTGACCCCTGTTTCTCCTCTAAAACCCGTACCACACAGAGAACACAGTGAGATGAAATGCTCCAGGGCATTTACTCCGCTGGGCGGGGGCACTAGAGAGACCACAGTCCTTGGGAGTTGCTCAGAGTTGGGGATCTCCTCTTTCTTCATTGTTTCTTCATTGTCCTGGACAGAACTAATTTGACATAACTATGGAAGAGACATCGAAAAGAAATAATTGGGATACAAAATAAAACTCCTCAATATACAAAAAGCAAAATCTTTCAACTAAAACTCACCACCAACGTAACGTGACTTAAAACACCATCCGACAAGTGGTGGAATCCAAACTACAGGGTTAAATAGCCCTAGTGATGCTCTCCACCATCTTCCGGCCACCCCAGACGGCTGCTCATACAAACCCTCTGGGGGCCTTTGAGTCCTTGGTGTTAGTGGTCACGGATGTGTAGGGTGTAGTGCAGAATGGACCAGGCAGAGCGGATAATCTCGGTATTCATACATATATATATATATATATATATATAAGAAAACATACACAATGCACGGACGTAACGTGACTTGAAACAATATCCGACAAGATGCAATCCAAACTACATAGTTTAATAGCACCAGTGATTGCTAACCAGCCCCAGCCGTGCAAACAACAAAACAATCACCAGACACAGGAAGTGCACCCCGCTCAGACTTCCTGTGTAGAACCACAACTCACCTTGTGACAAGATGTGATGTCAGTGTGCATTTATGTGTCTGAGTGTCTAGTATTTGACTGGTTAACCTGATGTAAGTTAGTAGAGCTGTACTAAGTTATAACGGTTTTCCCTTTCCAGCAGTGCCTTCCAGCCATTTAAATGTACATTGTGTTATTTCTCATAACCTAATTGAAATGGAATAATTTGGGGATAATTGTGAATCATTTAAAGTGAAGTAGAGCAGGGTTTTGCTTTACCAGGAACCAACACAAAAACAGCTATTACCATGTTCATTCAAAGTGTTAAAGTTTAAGAGTTAGGTCATATGTTATTTGTTTGCAGAGAGGGAGATTAGCTGGTTTATATGAAAAGACAGTAAATGACAGTCAACACATTTCAGTTATAGGACAGCTATTGTGTCAGAGTGAGCTTTTATTAGATGAAAAGGTTTGATATTCCTAATAACCATTATATTTTCAGTGTACCATCAAGTAATAAAATAGTTTTTTCATAATTCTTGCTTGCAGAGACTGATGTTGAATGTGTCTTTTTTTGTCATGGTCTTGTGTGTATCTATGATGACTAGCAGAAGGGTGGGCTAAGTTGGCAAAACATAAAAACGTATTGGCATATGCCAAGACAGATGTGACTGACCGACTAGCAAAAATAGATTAATTCATTATTCATAAAGAGGATTTTTTTCCCAAATACTGATTACCTACTAGTTCTATTGAAAATAGCAAGTGTTTGAGGTGTGTAAAAGGTTTCCAAATGCCATTGATGTCATAGGCCTACCAAATTGCTGATTTCATCTAGTGGAATTTTCGGCACACTTTTGAGGAATAGACTAATCTCTGAGACAGCTGTTTAGGCACTGCTGGGAACAAGATGTGCAAGGTATGTGGGTGGCTGAAAGGCGATTCAACACTTCTGAATTAATCTGCCTCTAATAAGAGTCTGATTCAGACCTGAGACACCAGCTGATTGCATTTAACCACTATATCAAAGCAAAGATCTGGAGTGTTATGAACCTTTGGACTGGAGTTGAATGGCCCCGACGCAGGGGATACGTTCACTCAGCCTTTAGCATGTCAAAGAAAAACCTTCCTCAGATCTACGCCTCGACACAATTTTACCTCTGAGTTCTACATAGTTCTTTGGATTTCATGGCTTGGTTTTTGCTCTGAAATGCACTGTGAATTGTGGGACCTTACGAAAACAGGTGCTTGCCTTTCTAAGTCATGTCAAATCATTTTAATTTGCCAGATGTGGACCGCAATTGAGTTCTGGAGACATCTCAAGCATGATCAAAGACACGGGATGCATCTCTGAGCTCAATTTGGAGTGGCATGGAAGAGGGTCTGAATACTTATGCAAATGAGACGTTTCTCTTGTTTATCTCAATAAATTGGCTCTAGGTATACGTGAAATGAGGGATATCAGCACCTCTTCAGTATCACTGTCTAGCCTCATATAAAAAAGCTCAAAACGATAGTGACAGGGCTAAATAATAGGCTACAAGCCACCTTGGTCTTCTTTGACTTACAGATGCAATCTAACGTTAGATTTTCAGAGTTTGTATCCCATATTTCCAACTAGCTCAGGAATTATTGCGTAAAAATTGGCAATAACTGCATTAATTTAAAATGTAAAAAAGTATACTACAAATGAATCTATTAATGTCCGGAAAAGTATGTAAGTAAAAATGATACTAAACATTGTGCTGACATTTAGATGAACTGTTAAGCCATGAATCATGAGTCAAACACTTTTTGCAAGCAAGTCAAATACGCATTCACACTTTTAATGGAGAAAATATAAAAGCAAGTATGCACATAAATTGTTCCACCAATCAGTTTCTCACTAGGAGCATACCTATATACAGTATCTCTGAAGTGTTCAGACTTTGAACTCGTGCTAACTTGTAGCCTGTCTTCAACTCGTGCAGGGCAAAACCAGTAAATGTCATACGAACTTGTCGCATTTTACAGGTGAATATGTTTTTATTATTATTATTGCTGCATGGAGATTTGTATTGAGTATTGGTTAAAGTGTGCACTTTTCATTCTCCCTATATGTCATGTTTCTGAGTGCTCTCAGACAGACGCAATGAGGCATGCAGACCTGCCTGTCTATAACTTGACATGTCGGGACTGGAGACTTGAGACAATTAAGAATTTCCAGATGCAACCTTTAAAGGGTAGATAGCGTTTAACATAACCAGACAAATTGATTTGTAAAAGTGAACACATTCAATGTCCCAATGGAAAGTGACACGTCATGCCAGACGTCATGCCTGAACAATTACAAGGAGACAACCTATTTCCTACATTGAACAACTATTTGTAAAATGTACAATATAACTTAAAAAAAAAACATAAACGATTGCTCTCATTACGACTGACTATTGGTGTTAACGTATTTTTTACTTACAAGCAAATATTCCAAACATGTATGACTTAAGGATAGCAGTGTGGCACAATCAGCGAGCCAGATTGCAATCCGTTCAGCCTGTTAGTTAAAGATGCTTTCCGGGGTTTTGGGCTTCTGGTTGTAAAGTTGACGTTGTTCTCAGCCTGTGTTAAAATAAAAGAAAAAGGCAACCCTCAATCCATTTCTGAAGGTTCCCTGAGCTGCTGTGTTAAAGGCAAACATGCAGAAAAGCACATTTTCTAATAATACAGAGGGCACAGGACAGTGCTTAAACAACAAGCCAGCAGCTAACACGAGCCAGCTAATTCTGACTGTCAACTGTATTTGTTTATGCTTCGGGTTTTCCCCTGAGCTGTGAGACATTTTCATTTTCATATGTGAGAGCAAGAACATGAAATCTTTTGGAAGAGGTTTTTTTTTCAGAACAGTCTGGAACTGGGAAAACAAAGGGCTTCAGAAATCGTCACTGCCCATCTGACATTTTCTGACTCACTCTCACTTGCTCATGTAAGAAAGCCTGATTCAAGATTTGTTCGTCTCTCCGAAACGTGATGGGAACCATATTAAAGGGTGGGGAAGGAGAATAGAGGGAGAGAGAGAGAGAGGGAGAGGTGAGTGGGTAAATGATGTGGAGAAAATTGGGAAATGAATTGAATACATGGATGGATCTAGAAGATGGAAATAACGTAAGGGTCGGAAAACAACAGAGGTGCCAACTCTTCCACATTCCATAGATATCATCGGTCATCGGTTTTCTTTTGTCTTGATTGTCTTGATAAAAGCATGAAAAAGATGAAAGACTATTTTTCACCCACTGTTATTCAGCCACTGTTGGTAGAAAATGAGTGACACAAACTGTGAGTCATAGCTCGTCCTTTAGCTCTTTAATGCTATGTGACCTGACATGTGAGAGAGATGAGCATCTCAGTCCTATTCTACACCTAATCCTCAATTTGACTTGTGTCCATGTACTTCTATAAATACTGACAATCATTCACAAACACTTATGTGCTGAAGCATAGCAGTGAGTCACACACAAGGTGCCCTTATAATATCTGAGCAAAACACCGAGCAGGAAGGACAGAATATTGAAAAAAACCTCCCTGAGGGTCCTAATTTGGTTGATTAGAAGGATACTTCACTCCCTCCATTTCCTCCTCTCCGGGTGATGTGTTGATGCCGTCCGTCGAGCCCAAACCCAGTGGGAATCCTTCCTGCCACTGCAAGTGTTCTGAACAGACTCAAACAGTCCTTTATCTGCATTTATTAATACGTAAATGAACGGCAAATTAAATTACACACAGATTTGGAGGCTGATGGGAAGAGAGTCAGAATAGTCATATCAAAGAGCTTTTAGTCTGGAACAGTCCACAAAGACATTTCAGTCAGTAACACTCTACAAAGAGCTTTTATTCTGGAACACTCTACAAAGAGCTTTCAGTCTGGAACACTCCAGAACGAACTTTCAGTCTGGAACACTCTACAAAGAGCTTTTATTCTGGAACACTCCACAAAGAGCTTTCAGTCAGTAACACTCTACAAAGAGCTTTTATTCTGGAACTCTCCACAAAGAGCTTTTAGTCAGTAACACTCCACAAAGAGTTTTCAGTCTGGCACATTTCACAAAGAGCTTCAGACTGGTAAATGATTAATAATGATAATTGTGTGAAAAGTGTAAAGTGGTATTTGATTTGCCGTTTTTACACATAAACAGCAGCAGATGGGGAAGTAGAGCTGTTTTAATTGGATCCTAGTAAAAACAACAGTGTCTGAGCAATATTGAATAGTAAAAAGGTAGTGGCAGATATAAAGTCTGTGTGTGGCAAGAATGTATGCTGGTGGTCTCTGCCAGTCGGTCCAGTACAAGTGTTGAGCTGTCTGGTGGCTTGCAAGTAAAAACTCTCTTCTGGCCTGTTGGAATGGGATGTCATGCACTTTATAAAGATATCTGGGATGCGTCAGAGCTCGGCCCAGGTGAAATTCTTGGCCGAATTAATGAGATCACAGTTCCCATATCAGGTGGTGGACTAAAAGATGCAGCGTTAGTATTTGGAGACCAAGTCTCACATGGCAAAGCTTCATGAACCATTGTTGGGTTGTCTCATTTCATTGGTGCACTGAACCCGTGCCACCTATTCCAGACTGGTCTGATAGGACTGTCTGTTACCAACAATGACCAAATCCACATCCACCTGCCTGCCTTTGATACAGGACAATGATCCAACCACCATGTGCCGCCATGAACCAACTTTGACAAAATTCAAATACAATGTCCCCTTCATTTATTCTTACATTTCCTGTATGTCTGCCTCTAAAGAATTCAACTGCAGAATATAGCTTTGTGAATATAAGAAAAAATGACTGGTTATTAACTGTGTAACATGTACTAAGCGAAAACCTTTAAGAAACACCTACTGATGTCATGATCACTGTATAAATGCAACCATATTCTGTACTCTTCCTTCTTGAATATAGCTTCTATTTCTCTCTCTCATTGAAAGCATGTCATACGTTGTCGCTGAGTGCTGTGCTCATTTTAACTAGTGGGGGTTGTAAATAGCAGTGCTAAAAACACGGCTTAGTTCCAGCGGCAAATAATGGTATCAGCATGTTAGTGTCAGAAATTCACAGTTGGGTGTACCGGAATTTGGCGGGTCTAAACCCAGAATGGTTGAACACAAAAACAACCCCCTACTAAGGCCCAAAGCAGCCGTTCGATCTCAGCGTAAGATCATAAAGTTGTCTGGTAAAAGCGAAGCCAGGCGACTCGTCAGGGAAGCTAACACATTAACTGAGATGACTAAGAGACACACACACCACCTTAAAGACACAGAGGACAGACACTAACGAGAAAACTCCATAATGTCTTTCAGATCAACACAGCGACTAGAAGAATAAAACCAGAAAAGCACTTGTGCTGCAAATGGAATCAAAGAAAACAGCAAGATATAAAGACAGGGAGGAGTGGGGCAGTGATACAGAGAGAGAGAGAGAAAGAGAAAGAAAGAGAAAACGATGATGAAAGAAAGAATATGAGACAGGGAATGAAAGGAATGGAAAGGCGAGGCGGGAGTAGGACGTAAAAGAGTGAAATGTATCATTTAGAAACATTATGACTTCAAATCTGACAGGAGTTATATTTCCTCTGTGAAGCTTTTAGTTGGTAGAAATGTATTATTCCAATACCTGCAAAGATATTTACATAGATGAACTGCAGAATTTTGTTTTAGATTTTGTTACTGTAGACAGGGATCAGAAAGGTATGTGTACATGTGTGTCTGTGTTTCTGTGTGTCTATGTGTCTGTGTGTCTATGTGTCTGTGTTTCTGTGTGTCTATGTGTTTGTGTGTCTATGTGTCTGTCTGGTGTCTGTGTGTCTGTGTGTCTGTGTGTCTGTGTGTCTGTGTGTCTATGTGTCTGTGTGTCTGTGTGTCTGTGTGTCTGTGTGTCTATGTGTCTGTGTGTCTGTGTGTCTATGTGTCTGTGTGTCTGTGTGTCTATGTGTCTGTGTGTCTGTGTGTCTGTGTTTCTGTGTGTCTATGTGTCTGTGTGTCTGTGTGTCTATGTGTCTGTGTTTCTGTGTGTCTGCGCGTCTGTGTTTCTGTGTGTCTGACCGTCTGTGCGTCAGTGTTTCTGTGTGTCTGTGTGTCTGTGTTTCTGTGTGTCTGTGTTTCTGTGTCTGTGTTTCTGTGTTTCTGTGTGTTTGTGTTTCTGTGCCTCTGTGTTTCTGTGTTTCTGTGTTTCTGTGTGTCTGTGTTTCTGTTTGTCTGTGCGTCTGTGTTTCTGTGCGTCTGACCGTCTGTGCGTCAGTGTTTCTGTGTGTCTGTGCGTCTGACTGTCTGTGCGTCTGTGTGGATAAGTGTCTGCATGTCTGTGTGTCTATAGCCTGAATTGTCTGAAAGTGTCAAAGAGAAAGAGACAGAAACAGAGAAATACAATGACTCAAGGAGACACAGAAAGACAAAGATGACTGACTGTCCCTAATTGACTGCTGTTCTTTACCGACTGCTTTCCCTAATTGACTGCTGTTCTTTACTGACTGCTTTCCCTAATTGACTGCTGTTCTTTCTTAACTGCTGTCCCTATTTGAGAAACGGTTTTTAATTAGCCACTCCTTCTGTGCAACAGTTATTTGCTTTTCTTCATGGTGCGACAGTTCTTATTGCTTCACAGAGTACAGGTAGTAAGAGGTTAAACAACAAAGACAAGCATGCAGAACCAGATAAATGCTCATAGTGAAAGAAACAGCTACATGATACGTACAGTTGAAAGAGTGGATGGGGTCCACACAGATATACAGAGAGAAAGGAGGTGGAAAAAATAAGCTACAATATACAGAGATGAAAGAGTGGAAGGGGTCCTCACAGATATACAGAGAGAAAGGAGGTAAAAAGATACAGCTACAAGATGTTGACAGATGAATAAGTGGAGGGGGTCCACACAGATACACAGAGAGGCAATGAGGTGGGACAAAAGACAACACAACATGATAGAAGTCCAAGAGAGATGCATGGATGGTGGGAGAAAGTGAGAGATTAAGCTGCAGGGCAAAACAGAGGGAGGAAGGAGAGAGAGAGATATGGATGAGGAGGCAGAGATCTGTACAGAGGAAGAGAGCGATATATGTAGGGTGGATGATGGGGAGGGAGGGAGAAAGATATGTACAGAGGAAGAGAGCGATATATGTAGGGTGGATGAGGGAGGGAGAGAGAGAGATATGTAGGGTGGATGAGGGAGGGAGAGAGAGAGATATGTAGGGTGGATGAGGTAGGGAGATATGTAGGGTGGATGCGGGAGGGAGAGAGAGAGATATGTAGGGTGGATGAGGGAGAGAGAGAGATATGTAGGGTGGATGAGGGAGGGAGAGAGAGAGATATGTAGGGTGGATGAGGGAGGGAGAGAGAGAGATATGTAGGGTGGATGAGGGAGGGAGAGAGAGATATGTAGGGTGGATGAGGGAGGGAGAGAGAGAGATATGTAGGGTGGATGAGGGAGAGAGATATGTAGGGTGGATGCGGGAGGGAGAGAGAGAGATATGTACAGAGGAAGAGAGCGATATATGTAGGGTGGATGAGGGAGGGAGAGAGAGAGATATGTAGGGTGGATGAGGGAGAGAGATATGTAGGGTGGATGAGGGAGGGAGATATGTAGGGTGGATGCGGGAGGGAGAGAGAGAGATATGTCGGGTGGATGAGGGAGAGAGATATGTAGGGTGGATGAGGGAGGGAGAGAGAGAGATATGTAGAGTGGATGAGGGAGGGAGATATGTAGGGTGGATGAGGGAGAGAGAGAGAGAGATATGTAGGGTGGATGAGGGAGGGAGAGAGAGAGATATGTCGGGTGGATGAGGGAGAGAGAGAGATATGTAGGGTGGATGAGGGAGGGAGGGAGAGAGATATGTAGAGTGGATGAGGGAGGGAGATATGTAAGGTGGATGAGGGAGGGAGATATGTAGGGTGGATGAGGGAGAGAGAGAGAGAGATATGTAGGGTGGATGAGGGAGAGAGATATGTAGGGTGGATGAGGGAGGGAGATATGTAGGGTGGATGAGGGAGAGAGAGAGAGATATGTAGGGTGGATGAGGGAGGGAGAGAGAGAGATATGTAGGGTGGATGAGGGAGGGAGATATGTAGGGTGGATGAGGGAGGGAGAGAGAGAGATATGTAGGGTGGATGAGGGAGAGAGAGAGAGAGATATGTAGGGTGGATGAGGGAGAGAGATATGTAGGGTGGATGAGGGAGGGAGATATGTAGGGTGGATGAGGGAGAGAGAGAGAGATATGTAGGGTGGATGAGGGAGGGAGATATGTAGGGTGGATGAGGGAGAGAGAGAGAGAGATATGTAGGGTGGATGAGGGAGGGAGATATGTAGGGTGGATGAGGGAGGGAGAGAGAGAGATATGTAGGGTGGATGAGGGAGAGAGAGAGATATGTAGGGTGGATGAGGGAGAGAGAGAGAGAGATATGTAGGGTGGATGAGGGAGGGAGATATGTAGGGTGGATGAGGGAGGGAGAGAGAGAGATATGTAGGGTGGATGAGGGAGGGAGAGAGAGAGATATGTAGGGTGGATGAGGGAGGGAGATATGTAGGGTGGATAAGGTAGGGAGAGAGAGAGATATGTAGGGTGGATGAGGGAGGGAGAGAGAGAGATATGTAGGGTGGATGAGGGAGAGAGATATGTAGAGTGGATGAGGGAGGGAGATATGTAGGGTGGATGAGGGAGGGAGAGAGAGAGATATGTAGGGTGGATGAGGGAGAGAGATATGTAGAGTGGATGAGGGAGGGAGATATGTAGGGTGGATGAGGGAGGGAGATATGTAGGGTGGATGAGGGAGAGAGATATGTAGGGTGGATAAGGGAGAGAGATATGTAGGGTGGATGAGGGAGGGAGATATGTAGGGTGGATGAGGGAGAGAGATATGTAGGGTGGATGAGGGAGGGAGATATGTAGAGTGGATAAGGGAGAGAGATATGTAGGGTGGATGAGGGAGGGAGAGAGAGAGATATGTAGGGTGCATGAGGGAGGGAGATATGTAGGGTGGATGAGGGAGGGAGAGAGAGAGATATGTAGGGTGGATGAGGGAGAGAGAGAGAGAGATATGTAGGGTGGATGAGGGAGAGAGATATGTAGGGTGGATGAGGGAGGAGGGAGAGAGAGATATGTAGGGTGGATGAGGGAGGGAGAGAGAGAGATATGTAGAGTGGATGAGGGAGAGAGATATGTAGGGTGGATAAGGTAGGGAGAGAGAGAGATATGTAGGGTGGATGAGGTAGGGAGATATGTAGGGTGGATGAGGGAGAGATATGTAGAGTGAGGGAGGGAGAGATATGAGGAGGTGGATGAGAGAGTGAGATATGTAGGGTGGATGAGGGAGGGAGATATGTAGGGTGGATGAGAGGGGGGAGGAGAGATATGTAGGGTGGATGAGGGAGAGAGATATGTAGGGTGGATGAGGGAGGGAGATATGTAGGGTGGATGAGGGAGGGAGATATGTAGGGTGGATGAGGGAGGGAGATATGTAGGGTGGATGAGGGAGAGAGATATGTAGGGTGGATGAGGGAGAGAGATATGTAGGGTGGATGAGGGAGGGAGATATGTAGGGTGGATGAGGGAGGGAGATATGTAGGGTGGATGAGGGAGAGAGATATGTAGGGTGGATGAGGGAGAAAGATATGTAGGGTGGATGAGGGAGGGAGATATGTAGGGTGGATAAGGAGAGAGAGAGATATGTAGGGTGGATGAGGGAGAAAGATATGTAGGGTGGATGAGGGAGGGAGATATGTAGGGTGGATGAGGGAGAGAGATATGTAGGGTGGATGAGAGAGAGAGATATGTAGGGTGGATGAGGGAGAGAGATATGTAGGGTGGATGAGGGAGAAAGATATGTAGGGTGGATGAGGGAGGGAGATATGTAGGGTGGATGAGGGAGGGAGATATGTAGGGTGGATGAGGGTGGGGAGAGAGATATGTAGGGTGGATGAGGGAGAAAGATATGTAGGGTGGATGAGGGAGGGAGATATGTAGGGTGGATGAGGGAGAGAGATATGTAGGGTGGATGAGGGAGAAAGATATGTAGGGTGGATGAGGGAGGGAGATATGTAGGGTGGATGAGGGAGAGAGATATGTAGGGTGGATGAGGGAGAAAGATATGTAGGGTGGATGAGGGAGGGAGATATGTAGGGTGGATGAGGGAGGGAGATATGTAGGGTGGATGAGGGAGAGAGATATGTAGGGTGGATGAGGGAGAAAGATATGTAGGGTGGATGAGGGAGGGAGATATGTAGGGTGGATGAGGGAGGGAGATATGTAGGGTGGATGAGGGAGAGAGATATGTAGGGTGGATGAGGGAGAAAGATATGTACGGAGAAAAAGGAAGACATATGTAGGGAGGAAGAGGAAGAAAGAGAGATATGTAGGAAGGAGGAGGGAGGGAGAACAGAAGTTCATGAAGATGGAGTCACAGACCTCATTAAAAACAGAAACACACTTGTTCTATCTCCGCTTTTATTCCAATTAAAACTGACAATGTACCTTTGGAGGGTATGCAGCAGTTGTGACCATTACATTACCCTGTGTTTTCTAAACCCATCTCTACAGAGTGTTTGTGAGAGTGGGTTTGTGTGTGTGCGTGTGCGCGTGCGTGTCTGTGTGTGTGTGTGTGTGTGTGTGTGTGTGTGTGTGTGTGTGTGTGTGTGTGTGTGTGTGTGTGTGTGTGTGTGTGTGTGTGTGTGTGTGTGTGTGTGTGTGTGTGTGTGTGTGTGTGTGTGTGTGTGTATGTGTGTGTGTGTGTGTGTGTGTGTGTGTGTCTGTGTTTCTGTTGCTGTGATATGGTTAATCTGCATGTACTGCTGTTGTGCAGCATTAGGCCTGAGAGGTCTGAGCTATTCTCAAACTTAAACAGAAGAGACGTTGTTCATATTGCTTGTATTGTATGAGTCAAATGTTCTGAACATGTTACAATTATTATTTTATTTCTATGTTGGCTTATGTTCTTATGTTAGCTGTTTCGTCAGAGATCATTTTACTAGGGATTACATTAGCTACACACAGGCAGTGATCATGACTTTCATCTCTATAGTCAAGTACAGCCATTTTCAGTGACCTGCATTAAAGGAAATGTAATTCTTCATAGCCAATGCAGATAAACATAACAATAGAAAAAGAATTGCTAAAAAAAACACTTATTAATAGAAAACACATATTCTTTCTAAAAATAGTACATAGTACATTATTGCACCTTCCCATGCCAGGATACCAGTGTTTTGTGATGATGCTTTAGTAACGACACGAGACAGGTCTGTGTAATAACCGTGACATCTTTATCTGTCCGTGCCCCGCCCAGTAACCCCAACATTACATTCCTCATTACGGGTAGCAATAGGTTACTTATCTATTACATATCATGACATCTCCCTTTTTTTTTTTTTTTTTTTTTTTTTTTTTTTTTTTTTACAAACAGCAAAAAAAAAACAAGAAAAGTGTCCACCTTCTATAAAGCTCAACATAACACACCAGCATTATAACTGTTATTAATAGTACTTTTTTTTTTTTTTTTTTTTACATAACACTGTCCTTTGAACTGTTACATTGTTTGAACTTGAGGAGACATCATTGAACTACTCCTCAATAAGCCTCCTCGGTTTTGAGACTACACGTCCACATGCAGATTTCACCGGTAAGCTAGAGAGCTCGGTGGGACTGGCACCCCTTTTCCACAATTGGGTGTCAAAGTTGTGTTTTTTCTCTGCGTTGTTATACTCATTTTGTTGAGTCTCATCTTCATTGTCCATGTCCTTGCTTGAGGTGTCACTTTGTTCATTTGATTTCTTTAACAATGTTCTGTTCCTCCTGTACACCTTCCCCTCAGGTGTCTGAACGACATAAGATCTTGGCTGCTCAGACACTCCAGTTACCTCAGCTGGATTCCATGTGCCATCTTGCCATATTCTTACATTGTCGCCAACCTGCAGTTTCTGAAGAGGCCTGGCTCCTTGGTCGAAATATTCTTTCTGCTTCTTTTGCCTGTTTTCCAACAACTGCTGTACTGGCTCAGTTACCATACGAGGCTTCAACAACTCCGATGTAATCGGAAGTCTCGTCCTCAGCCTTCGACCCATTAACAGTTGAGCGGGAGATGCTCCAATATCCTCCATGGGTGTGCTCCTCAGATTCAGCAGAGACAAGTATGGATCTTTCCCATCAGCCTTAGCTTTCTTAAGCATCTGTTTAACAGTCTGCACTCCTCTTTCAGCCATTCCATTTGACTGTGCGTGATGGGGGCTAGAGGTTTTGTGCTTGAACTCCCACTCTTTCGCAAAAATCAAAAACTCACGGGAGCTAAACTGTGGCCCATTGTCTGAAATAACAGTTTCAGGAATTCCATGTCTGGCAAATTGTGACTTCAGATGTGTAATGACCGTATTGCTTCTTGTGTCTGATCTTAGCCACTCCACCTCAATGAATTTTGAGTGGTAATCTACCAAAAGCAGATAGTCCTGTTGGTCAAAGTTAAACAAATCAACACCTATCTTCTGCCAGGGTCTTTCAGGAACCCTGTGTGGATGCAATGGTTCTTTGGTTTGGCGCCTCTGGTGTGTGTTGCACACATCACATTTGTTTACCATCTCTGTTATGCTTTGTGACATTCCCGGCCAAAAAGCACATCTCTTGCTCTTCGTCTGCAGCTTTCTATGCCTAAGTGACTTTCATGGATTCGCTTAAGCATTTCTGCTCTCATTGATGCTGGAACGATTATCTGTTCTCCCTTGAACAAAACTCCACTCCCTTCTGAGATTTCCTCTCTGAAGTTCCAATATCCTTGTATTTCTTTAGATGCTTGGCACCTCCTTTCCGGCCATCCATTGAGTATTGTCTCTGTGAGTTTTGTTAGAATCACATCCTTTTTTGTTTCGGTTCTGAATTCGTCCAGTTTCTCATTTGACACAGGTAAGTTTGACATTACCATATGCAACTGGGCTTCTATTTCTTTTTCAGGAGAGTCCGTCTCTGGTAAGTACGCTCTGGATAACGCATCAGCTATATACATCTCCTTTCCTGGCTTATACTGTACGTTCACTTGATATTTTTGTAATCTCATTAACAATCTTTGTATTCTAGCTGGAGCACTGCTCAATGGTTTTTTCATTATTGCTTCCAGCGGTTTGTGGTCGGATTGTACGTCTACCTCTCTACCATAAACATACTGATGAAAGCGCTCTGCTCCAAACACAATTGCCAACATCTACTTCTCTATTTGCGCATAACGCTGTTCTGTTTCCGTCAATGCACGGGATGCATACGCCACTGGTTTGTCTTCTTGTAGTATCACAGCACCCAGTCCACTTTTAGATGCATCCACAGAGAGTGTTACTGGTAACTTGACATCATAGTATCTGAGCACAGGGGCTTCTGTGAGCATAGTTTTCAATTTATTGAATGCGCTCTGTTGTTCTTCCTCCCACTGCCAGGCTACTTCATCTCTGGTAAGCACCCGCAATGGCTCAGTATGTTGCGACATGTCTGGAATGAACTTTGCAAGGTAAGTGACCACGCCTAGAAATCTCTCCACATCCTTCCTGCATTCAGGAGTGGGCATTTTCTTGATTGCCTCGATTTTGGTATAATCTGGTTTCAAACCATCCTTTGAGAAGATGTGACCTAGATATTTGATTTCCTCTAAGCCTATCTTGCATTTCTCTTTATTCAGCTTGAAGTTCTTGGCCCTTGACCTCTCTAACACTTGCCTCAGTCTGTGATCATGCTGCTCTCTTGTTTCTCCCCAGATCAAAAGATCGTCAATGTATGTCTCAACGCCTTCAATACCCTCAAAAGTTGCCTCACCGTCCTGTGAAACACCTCTGGAGCGGAGTTGACCCCAAATGGGAGTCGGAGGAATCTGAAACGGCCAAAAGGAGTGTTGAATGTACAAAGCCGGGAGCTGGCTTCATCTAATTTCACTTGCCAAAAACCTGAACTTGCATCCAACACTGTAAAGTATTTAGCTTTCGAGAGTCTACTAGTTATTTCTTCCACCGTTGGTAGCTGGTAGTGTTCTCTCATAACTGCTGTGTTGAGATCTCGGGGGTCTAAACATACTCTCAATTTCCCATTAGGCTTTTCCACAATCACAATGGGGTTGACCCACTGTGTGGGCTCTTCAATTCTTTCTATTACATCTATTTGTTCCATTCTGTTAAGTTCCATTTTCAGTTTCTCCCTTAAAGTCACTGGTATTTTTCTAGGTGGATGTACTCGGCACCACATTATCATCTATTCGAATTGTATGTTCGCCCTCCAGGCAACCTATGCCCTCAAACACATCAGCATACTCCTTGAAGATACTCATTTTGTCACTTTTGTTCACTTCCATCACTCTCTGCACGAGCCTCATTTGTTCACATGCTTTAATTCCTAGTATTGGTTGACCCTCTGATTTCACAACCATGAATTCCAGGACATGTGTTTTCTTTTTGTATTTCACTGACCAGGTACACTTTCCTTTCACATGTATTTTTCTCCGGTGTAAGTTGACAGTTTCACTTTCGTGGGCCTTAACATGTTCTTTTTCCAAATCTTTGCAGCAGGCTATACGGGATGATATTAGCTTGGGCACCTGTGTCTAGTTTAAATTTTACAAGTTTGTGCTCCAATTTCAAGTCAACCGTCCATTCATCTGTCTCTGTGTGCGTTTGCACTGCACCCACGAACATATTAAGTGTCTGTTCCTTGACGTCATCATCATCCACCGCATGCACTTTCTTTGATTTGCACATCTTGGCAAAGTGGTTCATTCTATCACAGTTCTTGCATTGTTTGCCATATGCGGGGCAATTCCGTGATGCATGTTCCGTTCCACATCTATTGCAATTAAAAATGGTTGTACGTTCTTTCTCCTTCGGTTTGTATTTATTTCGATGCTCATTGTTTCGTGTCTGCATGTGTTTCACTGCATCCACGTGCTGGCATTCACGTGCAGAGTCATGTCCGTAGTTGTGATTCTCATCATGCATTTGCTTCATCTGAGCTTTTGTCATTTCTGCCGCGATACACAACTGGGTCGTTTTTTCCAGACTTATGTCAACTTCTCTTAAAAGTCTCTCCCTCATGACATCTGACGTGATTCCACAGACAACTCTGTCCCTTATAAGAGATTGTTGCAACAATCCAAACTCGCATGACTTCGCCTTTAGCTTTAATTCCGTTATGTATTGGCTAATGGGCATGTCTCCTTGCACACATGTGAAAAACTTATACCTCTCATAGGTTATGTTCTTTTTTGGGTTGCAGTACTCTTCAAATTTCGCCATTATTTTTGACAGACTATATTTATCATCGTCTTTATCGAACGTGAAGGTATTATACACTTCAACCGCTTCTTTGCCGGCTACATGAAGCAACAGCGAGGACTTTACCTTGGCTGGCTTGCTAGCGCTACCGGTTGCGTCTAGATACAGCTCAAACCGTTGCCGAAATCTTCTCCAGTTCTCCGACAAATTACCGTGCAGTAGATCCAGTCCCGCCGGTGGCTTCAATCCATCCATCTTGGTTATACTCGTTGGCGTATTAATTTCTGTAGTACTTTACTTCTGACACCATGTTTTGTGATGATGCTTTAGTAACGACACGAGACAGGTCTGTGTTATAACCGTGACATCTTTATCTGTCCGTGCCCCGCCCAGTAACCCCAACATTACATTCCTCATTACGGGTAGCAATAGGTTACTTATCTATTACATATCATGACAACCAGGACGTGATTTAAATTATAGTGGCATACTAGAGCGAGTCTAGAGCTTGCGGTCGTTTGGCATTCATCTTACTTTTCGATTGCTAACTCTCCTAATGCTGTGTTTTGTAGACCACCTATGGCTAGCGTCTAGCATCCTGTTCAATTGCTAGACGCAAAGTGCTAGCGCAGATCCAATCGGAAACTGGTAGAAGGAACCTTCAGTAAAGGTCAACGAGAATGAGAACAGACGATACTTTTCAGTGCACCATATTTAAGTAGCTGGAAAGATCTGGCATGGCGACACTGGACACTTTCTCGGCAAGATAGACAAGAAGCTAATTACAATGTGTTGTTAAAGGTCATGCTTACCTTGTAACCCTGACAACCCATAATGAGCTGTGCATCGATGTATCTATCTGATCTGACGCTTTCCATTCTTTTGTTTCCGACGTTAAAAACTTGATATAATTGTTAATATCTTAACGAGCTGCACCTGCAACATGTAAAGCTGAAATAGAGACATAGATTCAGATGAAGACAAAACTCTGAGACACACTGATTGTTTATTAGTGTCCGCAGCACTCAGCGACATCCACCTCCGTAGATACATATCAACATTTAGCAAAATAAGGCCTTACATAAATTATGAAAGCAACCAACAATTAAATGCATCTAATTATTTTACGTTCGAACAACGATTTAACAGTGTTAGAAAAGACAAAGCTGTAATGATAAATGTTTTGGAGATTTTGTTCAGGTGAGTAACTACCGTAGCTAATAAGCTTCCTTTAACCGGGCTAAACTAAGTACTGAGAGTCAAAACATTGAATGTGTCTGGCTAGCTAATGCTACTCTATTTTACTACGTAGAATACATTTTTGTTGCCACTTCAGCAGGTACACAAGCTCATTGATGCAAATGGTTAAACAGCAAATCACTTGACAACAATCTAAAGTGGAAATAGAAAGTTACCACCACCTTTAACACTATTCACCTTTTGTTCCTTTGCTGTCTCATATAAAAACACATAATATCTGACTTTTCCCGGCTAAATTTACCCATGGTAACACACAATACTTATTTGGATAAGTAAATATCCCCAAGATGTAATCCATAAATTATCCTTATTCCTGGCAGAATTGTTCAGGCTTGTATGGCGACCGCTTATGGACCGCACTCGTCAAGTTGTTCAACAGATTATTAATGGGACTCAGGTCAGGGCTCTGACTACATTTATTTTCTAATCCTTAAGACATTGTACATTGTAAAAATATTTTGATGAAAGTCAATTAGGTTAATTTCTGATCTGGACGATGATAGGTTGAACCTTTGTAAGTTTCTGGGGTCACTTATTCAAATAGGGTATTTTACTGTTACAGATCTCAATTGTATTATAATATGGGGAAAGCCAGCATATTTATCACATTTCTCAAACTATTCTGGAAGAATATGGACAATATGGGAGTGCACATTTTCCTGCAGAAACAGACCTCTGCAATCAGGCAATACCAATGTTTAGTTAGGTGGCACATGTCACTGTCCACATGAATGGCCGGACCCTGGGGTTCCCAATCAAACGTTGTCCTAAGCCTCCACAGGCTCGCCGTCTTCCCACAATGCATCAATCCCATCCGACTGAATCCCTGTCCTCGGCTACTCCGTGGGTTCCATTGCTTGTGTGCCGATTGCAGGCGCTTTCAGCGGACAGGTTTCCTCATGGACACTATGACGGGTCAGCGACTACGCAGCCCCCACACACAGCAAGGCGCCATGCACAGTGTGCTGTGACACATTCCTCCTGTAACCGTCATTAAAACGTTCTGTGACTTGTGCCACAGAATTCTATCTATTGGTTTGGACCAGCTGGGTTGGGCATTGTTGCCCTTGTGCATCGATGAGCCTTAGGTCACCCAACACCCTGCCCGTCCCCCGACCACGGTTAATAGGTACCCAGCACTGCTGACCGGGAGCACAAGCTTTGCCATTTCAATATGCTCTGACCCAGTCATCCTGCCATAACAAATTGGCTGTAGTCATTGTCTCTCAGGTCTTTGCTCCTGCCCAGTTCTCCTGCATGCAGCACATTAAATACGAGAACTTACGTTTGCTGATCATCTAAACTACTCAGATATCGACATATGTCTTTGTTAGGTGGTGACCAACGTTATTTGACTCTCCTGTTATCATTTTTTGGGTCGACAGTGTATACACAACCATTCAAAGGTTTGGGGAAAACTTATGTCCTTGTTTAAAAAGAAAAGCACAATTTTTGCCCGTTACAATAACACAAAAATCATAGAAACAGAAATAAGTAACAGTAATAGGAGAGGAGGAACACAGGTAAAGATATTGACAATATAAAGAGGGTTTAAGGCTACGTACGGCAGTAAAAGCATTGAATTTCGCCCCACCAAAAGGGCATTGGATCTGAACCGTTTTGGTTAAAAGTTTGATATTATAATCAATTGCCCATATAACGCAAAAACCCTAACAGAGAACATTACCCTTTCACTGCACTGTGATACGCAACTGAAACAAATATAAGTGGACTGAACTCTTTAATAGCTGTGTTTTGTGAACACACTGTAGAGATAAATAATTGTGTGTATTGCTTGGAGATTCTGTGGCATATGATAGTTTGCACTGTGCTTTGTCCATCGCTGAGAAGAATAAGGGCAGTTTAGAAGACACAGCTCGTAGGTGTGGACAGAAATAGGACTCCGGTCTAAGCTAATCGATCAAGCCAAACAAGTAATAGAAGACCAGCTGACATCCTTCGCCAATGGCCTGTTGAAATGTACAAAGTAAAGGTCACACTTTATTTGTTGGGTGTGGACAGACTACTGACATATTTAATAGAGCCCTCCATATCTCGCTCTCACATCTCTTACCCTGTCTCTTTCCCTCACACTGTCTCACTCACACGGTGTGTCTCTCATTGTGTCTCTCTCTCAGTTTCTCTATCGACTTCTCCCTCCGTCTTCCTGTCTCTATCTGCTGATCCCTCCAACCGTTAACCCTGTGAGTGCAAAGCCTAATGCTGATGCTGATTCACAGGTGTTTGCTTCTGACTGTCGCCATGGCTACTTGGAGTCCCTCTCACATCCTATATTTACATCACACACACACACACGCACACACACACACACACACACACACACACACGCACACACACGTGGGCAGACTGGGATAAGAAATCAGCCCTGGCAATTTATCCATACTAGCCCACATCACTGCTCACACCACCAACTCCTCCTGCCTGAGCCAGCAGCTCATCTTGGCTGCACTTTTCTTTGCTTATGCCACATTTGAGTTTCCGTGAACGCCGTGCAGCTACAACTAGCTAGCGAGGCTAACAGCCCAGATACACGTGTCATGCTGCATTGACATCGCCGTTGCGTCAACCTGAAAATTCACCTGCTACACACATTGCGTTCTTTTCAATATGGGAAAAGTGCAGGTAAAGCACGTTGTTATATACTAATGGGTAAGTAACATGTCTTCAGTTTGGTTTTACATAAATGTTCAGTGGCTCCTTCACGTTATAATCTTAAAAAATAAGGTGTGACTTGGAACATACAAAAAACCTATAGGCTGAGTTATCATTGTTTGTGTGCATTTTTCACGAGTCAATACACCCAATCCGTCCACCAAAATCCATATTATTTCAATTCACCAGACGGAATGAACGCAAGCATCAATCGTCAACAAATCGAACCCCAGCGTTTAAAGAAGCTTGAGCGAAGTCATTGGACGTGATGCAACATGAGTTGTGCTGCAGCTGTCATTTATTTCAGAGGCACCACTTATCTGTTGACTGTCTAGTGTAGCTTCTAGGTTAGTCTACTGATCAGCCAAAGAGCAAAAATCAAACAAGCTATAAGCCACTCTTTCTCAACAACAAAAATGGAACAAGCAATTCTTTCAACGCTGCATCCATTCAAAAGAGATGGGGTAATCTCATGGTTGGATATAATAAATAAAAGTGGACTCTCCAGCTCATTTTGGGTGATAAACTGGCTGCAAAGTTTTGCAAAAAATTTGAATGAACTTGCTATGTTAGAATTAGAATTAATTACAAATCAAAATAGAACTATGTTGCCATAAAAACATCTATTTTTTAACTTTATTTGAGTTATATGGAACACTTAAGTGGTCATGAGTCACCTCCTGTTTTATCTGGGTATAGATATGAGGTGACACACACCAAAACTCCTTAATTCATCTTTTTACATGGAGGTCAGAGAACAACCAAAGGGTAAAAAAAAATGCTAAACACAAAAACACCCATCTCAACTATAAGCGGAATAATTAAGATGTTAAAATGGTGTTAGACTGGACAGACGGGCAAGACCCAAATGCGGACAGAGACGGAGATCTGATTCAACAGTGTGTTTATTGCTGAATACAGGGGTAAGGCAATCTCAGAGTCGGTTAGGCAGGCAGAGTTCGGTAGGGATGGTTTGATAGATGTACAAGGGGGCAGGCGATCTGGGAGTCGGTAGGCAGGCAGAGTTCAATAGGGTCCGTTAGGCAGGTACAAGGGAGCAGGCAATCTCGGAGTCGGGGACAAAACAGGAGTCGGTACTGGGAAGACAGAACAGAGAACAGGTAGACAGGGACACCGATAATACAAGAGATAAGCGCTGGAAACGTACGACGAGACAATACGATCTGGCACCAGGGAACAGGGCACACCGACATAAATAGACAGACAGTAATGGGAACCTGAAAACACCTGGTGGGGGGCGTGGAGACAATTACGAGACAGGTGACTGAGATCAGGATGTGACAAATGGTTTATTGATTACCTGATTGGAAAAGTATGCAAAAGCATTTTCCTTCTATGCAATGAGAGAAATGGTGCTAAAAATACATTACTTAACAAATACAGTGGATATAAATAGTCTATACACCCCTGTTAGATAGAGATAAATAATAAAGATAAATCATGTAAGAATTTTTCCACCTTTAATGTGACCTAAAACGTGAACAATACAACTAAAAACAGTGAAATCTTCTCGAAAATAAAATAAAAAACCTCAAAATAACCTTATTGCATAAGTGTGCAGACCCTCTTATAACTGGAACTGTGGCTGTGTTCAAAATGAACCAATCACATTTCATACTATTTCTCATATCAGCTATGGGGTGAGGTGGCACAACGGAGGCCTTTTTTTAACAAAGAAAAACGTTGATGCCCGGCTGAAGTTAGCAAAAACAAAAAACATGTCTTCCAAAAGCATGTGGTAAAATGTGTTATGGTCTGATGAAACCAAGGTTGAACTTTTTGGCCATACAGTATCGCACACAAGTGTGTACACCCCTGACATTTTTGTAAATATTTGATAGTATCTTTTCATGTGACAACACTGAAGAAATGACACTCTGCTACAATATGAATTAGTGAGTGTAGAGCTCGTATAACAGTAAATATTTGCTGTACCCTCAAAATAACTCAACACACAGCATTTAATGTCTGAATCGCTGGCAAAAAAGTGTCCACCTCTAAGCGAAAATTTCAAAGTTTGTCCCAATTAGCCATTTCTCCTTCTCTGTGTCATGTGACTCGTTAGTGTTACAAGGTCTCATGTGTGAATTGAGAGCAGGTGTGTTACATTCGGTGTTATCGCTCTCATACTGGTCACTGGAAGTTCAACATCGCAGATCATGACTTCAGAGACTGGGCCGCAGGGCTCTATTCCAACATGATAACGACCTAAACACACCCCCAATACAACCACTGCCTTGCTAAAGAAGCTGAGGGTAAAGGTGATGGACTGGACAAGCATGTCTCCCTACCTAAATCCTATTGAGCATATGTGGGGCATTCTCAAACTTTTTGATGGCATCATGGAGGAGTGGAAGAGTCCTCCAGTGGAAACCTGTGAAGCTCTGGTGAACTCCATGCCCAAGAGGGTTAAGGCAGTCCTGGAAAATAATGGTGGCCACAGAAAATATTAACACTTTGGGCATTTTCACTTAGGGGTGTACTCACTTTTGTTGCCAGCGGTTTAGATATTAATGGCTTTGCGTTGAGTTATTCTGAGGGGACAGCAAATGTGCACTGTTAAACAAGCTACACAGTGCACACTCACTACTTTACATTGTAGCAAAGTGTAATTTCTTTAGTGTTGTCACATGAAAAGATATAATCAAATATTAACAAAAATGTGAGGGATGTACTGACTTTCGTGAGATACTGTATCTCCAATAAGTATGTTTGGTGCAAAAAGAACACTGCACATCACCCAAAGCACACCATACCCACAGCAGAGCATGATGGTGCAGTATCATGCTTTGGGGCAGTTTATCTTCAGCTGGACCCGGGGACATTTTGGCATAAAACCTTCAGGCTTTCGTTAGAAAGCTGACGATAAAGTTCACCTTTCAGCACGATAACGACCCAAAACACATTCATCCAAATCCACAAAAGCGTCACTTCACCATAAGAAGATTAATGTTTTGGAATGGCCCAGCCAGAGCCCAGAGCTGAATCATTGAACATCTGTGGGGTGATCTGAAGGGGGCTGTGCACATGTGATGTCCTCACAATCGGACGGATTTGGAGCGATTTTGCAAAGAAGATTGGGAAAATATTGCAAGGGTCAAGTCAAGATGTGCCATGCTAATAGACTCCAACCCCAAAAGACTGTGTGCTGTAATAAAATCAAAAGGTGCTTCAACAAAGTATTAGTTTAAGGGTGTGCACACTTATGCAACCAGGTTATTGTGAGTTTTATTCTTTATTTTTACCTTTTAAAGACAATTTATTTTTTTAATTGAATTGTTCACATTATAGGTCACATTAAAGGGGGAAAAAGCTTGAACCCAAAAGAGCACGCATCAACAAGTTGATAGACAGCGGCTAGGAAAAACTCTCTGATGGGAAACCTAGAGAGGAACCAGGCTCTCAGGAGTGGCCAGTTGTCTTTTGGCTGTGCTGGGTAAACTTACAATAATTTACAAATTAAATGCATTTTTTAGTCTTGTAAAAAATGTCTTGTAAAATAGTCCAGGTCAAATACATGACATTCTTGGCAACAAACATCATGAAGAGGTTGTCATGCAGAAAATAATCTATTATCCCTGTGAAGTACAGTATGCTGCTGTTATTTTGTGTTATTTTTTTTCAAGGCCCAGAAAACCTTGTTTGGATTCATGGAATCATGGACTCTGTTATACTAGGAGACATTAGACCAGAATTGGCCTGCAACAGCTGAAACTGGGTCATTAATGAGTATTTGTGCAAGAAAATGATCTGAAGCATATCTCCAGATCCACACAAATCCACAATAGCTTATTTGCCACAGATTCAAGCTTTGCAATGATTACAGTATCCCAGTGCCCAGACTTAAACTACATTGTAAACATGTGGCTTGATTTGGAGGATCGTCAACAAGCAAAGACAATAGACTCTGAGAGATCTGGAGAAATTCTTCATGGATGCAATAGTGTTATACTTTTATGTGTTTTCCCAACTCATCAAACATTATAGAAGCATTTACCTTGCCATGGGGAGTAAAAACAGAATACTACATTCATGATGCCAGTCAATGGGGCACATGGTTTTTGGAAAAATAATGATTGAACATTTTTGGTAATATTTTCCGAAGATTGACAATAGTTCCAGAATGCAACAGGGTTATTGACCACTACCAATTAGATTTTTTACATGCCTGTTTAGATTTGTATTTTCTCCAGCCCACCAAAAATCAAAAAGCATCTTCTAAAGTAAAAAAAATATTCTGTGTTATTTTTTTCTGAAACGTACAATGTACTTAATTTCAAAGACTTAAAACAACACAGAAAACAATCTGTGTTTGGCAGGCCAGCAGTTCTATATGGCCCAGCTGTGTTCAAGAGACTTCTACAACCACAAAATGGTTCTTTGAAGGAGGACGAGACAACTTGTCTCCAATCTTTTTTCAAATCCCTTTTCACTGTCTGATGGAAGCCAGTTGCAGTTATGCATTGGTTTTCCCCTCAAAGGATGACCATTTTTTATGCTTTTAACACATCAGAAATTGTGGAAGAAAAAAATTGCCTAGTTTCCATGTTGCTATGGTAGCGACACGAAAGAGTAATGATCATTTGTAGGTTGTGTTCTGTAGACCACCAAGTCAAATTAACGAATGGCTTCTCTGTAACCATTGCAGGTAATTTTTTGCCTCCACAACTCCCATTCAGGCCTGTATTTATTTGATTTTTTATCTTCAGAATATACATGCTTATATTGTAAACCGTCCTCATCCTGACAATATCTACAACTTTTAACTCTCTGAATCTCAGTGTATGCAGAATATTCTCCAAGGCAAAACGTCGGGTAGTTTTGCCATGGTTGCTATGGTGACTTCGCAGCAGATTTAGCACCCTTCCACACCAACTATCTACATAAGACGTCTGATCTTTGATATTTACGTTAAAGAGTTATTGTTGCATGTTGCTATTTATAATGTGGCACAGAAGGAGCTGTACATGCTTCCAATGTTTCTTGCATAAATGTTTTGTTTGTGCCGCCGGAATGAGTGAGGGATTGAGCAAGAAAGTAAGTGAGAAAGGAGACAGAGGGATATAAAATACATTGAAGATGGATTATGCTCAGTTCAGTTGAGTTCAATATCTGACATTCAAATGCCAACGTCCCTACACTTGGTTCAGGCTATGTTTACTGTGTCTAATAGACCTGCAATAAACTGCTGATGGAATTTATTTATTTCCATACTTAACATTTTGATCTTTGAATGTCATTTAAAGTATGTATATACAGGGTCGTGGTGAGGGACAGAAGGCACTGAAATTCCCAGAGATAAAGGCAACAGGTGTATACAAGCTAGGCTCATGCAAAGTGCAGAGCATAGAATTGCTGTCCTCCACTTGTCCTTCAGAACTTGTGTGTGTTGATAAACGTAATCATGAACTGTATCAATGCTTTCTCGGGGGGTATTCCAAATGCATAAAGAGAACAGACAGCAACAATTCGCCCACGAAACAAAGAAACTATACTGTCACATTGTATCTTCAATAACAAGGCCCCTCATTGCTCATTGTCTTATTGACCTAGTGATGGAGGTTAAGTCACAGACTGTCGCCACTGAGCCTAAGGAAACTCCTGCAGCTCTCTTGGGGTACCACTTTTCCTATTAAAGGACTACCATCTCTTTTTCTCCTTGGCCCAATGGTCCAGCAATACAAAGTAATGTGATAAAGTGGGCTAGAGTGGTCACTGTAACTTCACTAAAGAAAATATCCATCCACATATTACAGACAGACAGCACAAGAAGACAAGACCCTGCAGGCATATACGAGGTAAAGGATTACACTGTGTTGTCAGCAACTGTAGGTTTGGCAGAAATGTTATTCTATTGGTTAATCTGCTCTGGGATTTGAACATGCAAAAGGGCAAACAACTCCGAAATATCTTTAAGGATACTCCAATTAAATTGACATCTATTGCATGGGAATCTTGAATCTTGAAAAATTATTACAAGCTTCTTTTTCTAAATGCTATAATTTACATATTCAATTCAAATGTTTTCTATTTAGGTCCGGTAGTAGTTGTTTCTCTCACATTGTTTGTGGTAACAAAGCGTACATATTTAACATTCTGTGAATAACTGTCCAGTTAATGGCATGTTCATTTTGAGCCCACCATGTATCTTGTTCTTTAAACCATTTTAATATAAGGTTGTATATGTTCTGAGAAGTAAAACTGTTGGTTAGGTTATTTGAGAATATCTTGTGATAACATTCTCTCAATCTTGTTGAAGTGTTGTGACTTATAGTTGTATATGAAATGAAACGTTTAATACAATAGCACATGTAACACGTTTCCCATATGAATTGTGAAGCAAATATAGAAATACACTGGCTTCGGCAGTATTCATGCAAACAGTTTAATTTATTCAGCAATAGTGAAACTGTATTGGTGAAATTCAAACCTATGTTATTCTATTCTCAATCGTTTCAACCAATCAGCTGTGGACTGTTACTCTATTAACACGTACACTGTTGCTAATTTACCCTCCTGTCACTTTATTCGTGGTTATCTGATGTTTTAAGCTAGTTCAAATGTGATTGGTTGAACACATTTACTCATAAAACATGAATTACACTAATTTAAGTTGTCAACAGAACAAGGAAACAACAGCATGATGAAAAGGCATATTTGTTACACAAGCTGTCAATGTTTTTGTTTTTAGGACGCATTTCTAACAAAACAAGCACTTATAAGATCAAATAAATGACAAAGAGTTTTGATGATGCTGAAAAGATAATGCCTTTTTTAAATACATGTTTTATTGTGTTAATTGGGAAACTTATGATGTGGCGCCATTCACCAAGTAATAGAAAAACGTTGTGTCCAAATGTATCCAACATGTATCCAAAATGTATCCAAATGTATCCGAAATGTATCCAACATTATCAAAAGGCCATTTAATTTTCCCCAATACGCTTGATAAATTCTTCTCCGAGCTATTTGCTAGCCGGGTAGGAGAACCAAGTCTAACCAACCTCAGAAAATATCAGAACGTTATTGTGTTATTTTCGAAGTGTACGAAAACGATTTGCCCTACAGTTAAAATGAAAACACATAATTAGTCAAATTAGATCCTATTTTGAGGAGTGGACAGCTTGGGAAACTCCCATTGGCTTGTAGTCACCATGGAGAGCGCGGCAGTGCGCGTGGTCCCTATATAACCCACGGGTAGAGGCGAATAATCTGAGTCACAACTATTGTATTCCTTTGTCGCACATTTACTCTGTATGAACAGAAAGTACAGTGGGCTAACCACGTGATATGAATTACAAAAAGTACTGATCGAGACAGACAGACGCAAGTGAAGAAGTTTATCCATTTTCTGTTTGCATCTGGAGTTCAGGAGGAGAGCGAGTATTTCAGAGGTGAGTTCCATCAGTTCTAGTGATTCAACAGGTCCTCAGTTTGTTTTGGATAGTTACTGCTTATCGTTTTTTATATAAATGAAAGTCTCTCGGGCTATATCTATATGGATTGAAGTCTCGGAGAATATTGTCTTATTCGGCAAAACCACATTATAATTTAAATAAACAACAAATAAGTTGCTCTGCTTTCAGGGACCGTCCCGTCAATCTGGGTATGTTTCTCTAAAAGTTGGAGATTACCATTATTCTCTTTTACATGTTTCTTTTTGTTTTTATTGGAGTAAAAACAGGAATTCGCAATAGACCCCGGTACTGGAATTCTTTTTTTAATTAAAATTCTTCTGCCGGATGTATTTCGATACAAATCATTGCATAACCCTTATTTTCAAAGAGTTTTTTTTCAAAAATTAACACTATACGTTATTATTATGTAGCCAGACATTAATGGTACGATTACTTTTATTTCGGGACGGATTTATTCCACGTATTACCATGTTCTCCCCAGAACACCTGAACCAATTGGACTTAACATTCTTTTTAGACTTCAGAGAATTCATAACGCTACAGCACATAGCGTGTAATACGATTCGAATTCGATTAAATTTTAGGCCACCGCGTTCATTCAATAACTCAAAAAGGATAGGAAAAAGGATAGGATACAGCAACGCTTCTGGATTGTTAACATTTGAAGTCACGTAGTCTTTAACAGTTGTTGTCCATGTGTTTTGAAGTTGCCATGGAAGCTCTGATATTTCACTAGTCGCTGGGTGCCTCAACAAGTCGCTGGGTGCCTCAACTAGCTGTCTCTCCTCAACTCCTTGTGTCCCTAATGTCTAAACAGACAAGCGATAGCTATTATTGTTCACAATTAGGTTGACTTAAAGATTAAACCACATTAAATCCACCTTTCCAAATGTTCCTATATGACCGTCCTCCCCCGCCATCTGTATTCACAGGTGTATTTACATGTTCACTCAAGCAGATATAACTTCCAATTTGTGACTGTATGACATCACCGTCCGTCCTTCTGTTTGCAGTAGCTAGCTTCAAGCATGTGGCTCTTGGAGAAGTTCCGTGGCTCTAATAACAGTGACTCTGCGTCAGCCGGAGACAAGCAGCAGAACCAGACTGTTCCGGTCTCGGTCTACACCAACATCATCACCCCCGACAAGATCCCGGACTTCTTCATCCCCCCCAAACTGATCTGCTGTCCGCCAGAAGAAGAGCCCCTGACCCCAGAGCCCCACCACCGGTCGAACCTGCAGCCCTCTGACTCGGAGCAGACCATCTGCAGTCAGACCCAGGGTGGATACACACGAAACCCCTGCAGCCCGAGCCTGCTCTCACACCTGGCAGCGGACACCCGAAGCCTCCTGAGGGCTGCTAACCGTCACATTATCCAGATAGAGAGTGCAGACGACCCGGGGCCTGGAACGGGGGATGGGGACGACACAAACACCAACGCAGATCCCCAGTCCCAGACGGCCATGTCTCTGCCGTACGTTCCCAAGGCCCAAACCTCGTACGGTTTCTCCACACTGGTAGAGAGCCCGCACACACGCCGCAAGGAGTCCCTGTTCCACAGCGACCCCAGCAGCCCTCATACCTCCCCAGGTTCCCAGCGACGCATCCAAGGTGGGAACCACCTGACTCCCTCCGACCCCAACCCCTACCGCTACTTCAGCGGAGGTGAGAGCGACACATGCTCCTCAGCTGAGTCTTCCCCCTTTGCCTCCCCCCTTCTCACCCGCTCCGCCTCACTCCTCCGATCAATCACACAGGAAACCCAGGCCAAGGTAAGACAATAAATACATTTAGCTCAGAATGTGGTCCCACTATATACTCAACTATTCTCATCTGTTCCGTCACGGATTTCCTCTCCTCTGCAGGTGTCTCGGGCCAAGCGTACCCTGGCACGTCACAGCTCCCTCTCCACAGACGAGTGCAGTTCGGCCGATAACAGTCCCAGCCTGCAGCGACGCTTGCGCTGCCCTCCTTCCCCTGCTTTCCGCGGCCGTCGGGGAATGGGCTCTGGGGGCGCGGGTTCGGACCTGGTCCAGCGAGAGCATTCGGTTAACCTCCACAAGGGGGGAACGCTGAGGCTGAGCACCCACTACGACGCCGAGGCGGCCCGGCTGAGGGTCCGAGTGCTGGCTGCCGAGGACCTGTACGACAAGCAGACTGACGTGAAGAGCATTAACTGCTGCGTGTCTCTGTACCTGAACCCGGGCAAGCAGCAGAAGCAGAGGAGCACCATCATCAAGAACAGCAGGAACCCCGTGTTCAACGAGGACTTCTTCTTCGACGGCCTGCCAACCACCCAGGTCAAGAGTCTGGCAATGAAGATGAAGGTGGTGAACAAGGGCACCAGTCTGAAGAGAGATGTGCTCCTAGGAGAGAAGGAGGTGTTGCTCAGTGAGCTGCTGCCAGGTTTCTAGAGATGTGTCTCCATCTAAAATGGCTGCCTTTCGGCCATACAAAGTTTATTTACATCTATGGATAAATAGAAATTATAGTATATATATATATGCATTATTGTCAAAGTAGCTGTGCTTATGCATAAAGACATTCTCTTCAATTATGGAAATCAAAGTGTGCCTCAGACCATGACAGAAAATGCTTTTAATGATACTTGACACTGCAAGGTTACTAGGTGTTAAACTAAGACTTTATAGTTTATACTACACAAGCCTGTTACCTTGTTTTGATTCGCAATCCTGCCTCACTTTTTGAAAAACTAAATTGGTTAGATAGTTAATCAAGTTTGCTTGGTCATACTTGTTTATTCCCTAATGGTTAGAGTGCTGCGACACTTCCATGAAAGATTGATTTAAATATGAAAAAAGGTATCGCGACAATAATAAAAGAAAATGTGCTAAATTGCTAAACTATAAATGCAATTTATCTGACACAGAATCGATTATGTTAGATATAAGGTCCTGCAGAGGAAACTCTGAAGCTGGAAGACTATGTTCCAGCTAATTTCCATCCTCTCATCGGGGACTTTAGACCTCGGAATTTAGACCCGGTACACCAGCTGGGTGCAATTAATGAAGCGCTACAAAAGGAAACTACCAGGTTCCAAAGCTGTTAGGGTAAGAGTTGAGTACTTCTGCACTAGGTGGTACTATGGCTTTAAGCCATACATAAGCTCTACCGACACATATCTGTCAAGAGAATAAAATTAGGTTAAAGGGTTGGGTACAGCTTGTTGGAATGAAGTTCACCAGAGGTGTTTCTCTGGAGTGAACGCGATCGAACCCAGAGGTGCTCTTTAGTGAAAGTAGTTAATCCCTTCGAACCAATTGGATTGCCTACCTTGGAGACCAGCATGTTACAAATCATTGTAGCAGATTCGAGTGAGATGTGTGTTTGGACATGTTTGTGTACAACACCAGAATTTATTTTCTAAATAAAGGTTTCTTGGAGTTCTTTCAGAGGTTCTCCACATTGAAACTGCGAGGAATCCCTACAACATATTCTAAAATACCATAAAGGGTAATACAAGTAACCCTTTAATGGTTCACCAATTAAGATTGGAGTAGATTTGTTAGCAGATAGGTTGTTTATATGAAGCTTTAAGCAACAATTAAAATGGATCTTTACTACATCCTTTGACAAAGTTCCTTGGAGATATTAAAAATATTATATTAGATTGTAATAAGTAAAGAATACTCCAAGAACCATTTGTTTTTGGAGTAAGGATTTTTGATTGGATCACTTCATCGTATGTATTGACGGCAGTGGTAAAGCTAAGTTTTTCTTGGTGAATCTCCCTCTTTATGTCGTATTGCAGATTTGACACATCTTTATTTACATGATGGATATTCTATGTTGCTGGGTTACATATCGGTTGTGATGGAACTAGTGTTTAAAGTATATTTTGTAATTATTCAGTATTTTTTGATGGTGTTGCCTTTGCATGCTCTTTGTTCTTTACTAAAAGAGTTCTGGGGAATTGAATACTTTTTTTTACGATTGCAGAAACAGAATCCATGATTACTTCATTTATCATGTGAATTCCTGGTATTTGTATGACATGTTGACTTGTCTATTAAAAAGCTTGAACTAATTGTATACCATTCAGCAATACTGAAGGGTCATTCTTCACTTGCAGTGCTAAACGTTCCTTGGCTGCGGCACCATGGAAAAACCCTTTTAAAATGAATTCAACATTCTAAATATAATAACTGTTAATTAATGGGAAACATACAAGTATGTCAGCCTAGCAGTACATACAGTATCTCTGTAGACATTGTACTAACTAATGGAGGCTAGCAAATAGTCTCAGTGGGGATGTGTGATGAAGTTTTTCAGAGGATTCTGTGATAGTTATCTAGAATGTAACTGCATAATAACGTAGCATGCTGCATTGTTTCTCACTGCTTTCAAGCAGCCATTTGAATATACCATTGTCGTTCCCTTCTCACCAGCTCTCATTTCAAGGAGTTTAATAGCAAGTCTTAAAGGCCCATCAGGGAGAGAGGTGAGAGCAGATCTTCGATCATTGAACCTCCCAGAATGAATAAAAGATTGCACTAGGGGAAGGTGGGCTTTCATTTGTTAAACTCTGTGAAATTAAAAACCTGCATGGGAATGGCATAGTAACTGTCACCGTCTTTTTTTTTTCTTTCTTTCTCTCTACCATGGCCTTCTGTCAAAGGTTCTCCTTATCTGTCTGTAACAGTCAATTATCATAGTTGACAATCATAATACCTGGACAGGGTCAAATCAATTAACTTCTTTAGTAAAGAATCCAGAGATATCGTGAGTTGTCCTGCTCAGAGGTTTTTATGCACCTGCGCATTTGTCCCTCCCTAATCTAACGCGTGTGAAATGCCGGGTCAGTGAGCGGTCAGAGCTGACAGATCCCGATAACGATATTACCAACATATTATCCTCAAAGACGAGAACACACTAATCAACATTCACAGCAAGGAAAAAACCTGGGAATTCCTATTTGCTATTTATTGTTAGACAAACAAACACGCTTTCCTTTTTTAATCATCATCTCATCCCAATAAACATGGCTTCATTTCAATATGAAAGGCTTTCGAACCCTCGTAAGGATTTCAATCCGTTACATCACTCTAAACTAAAGCCTCCCAGGGACTGTCCATATGACTGTCCATTAGGTGATTAGGACGAAATTCCGCTACAGAGATGTTGCCTTCTATTCATTTTCAGTTACTTGACCAATTACAACCGGGGCGGTAATGCGCTCGGGTACACCGGAAATTCATAATTTTTTCCACCATGTTTATTACTCAACTATTCCGTCTCATTTAGTCTGGTTACTGTCGTCCTGTACTTAAATTGCACTCCATGGTACCCGGTGACACAGAAAACAGAGTAGCTACAAGAGGTGGATTGTAGCATAAAACAGGTTTTGATATTAGGCTAAAACGTCGCCTGACGAGTGAAAAAAACACATTGACTTTGTCAGGAAGGCAGGCTGTGTTTAGTTTCTATGTAATCACATTATGCTTGTAATATCTAACGACAAACTTTTAATTAAAACAACAAGGACCTCTGCAGAGTCAGAATGCAGAGCTAGTTGCAGTGTTGGGTCTGTTTCATACTGTATTTACAGAACAGACCTAACAACCGGTCCCCGGATTCCCAACGACTGCATCACGAATTTCAAATACGTAGTTTTTCTTGCAGGGCACTCGCAAAATGAGAGAGATGTGAACAAGGCATAAAAATCCTGTTTTCTATCAAATGCGTCAACTGCACTGGGTTATGCCGTCAATCATTCATTGTTGATTGAGCAGTCTGCAAATGTATGCTTGCATTAGAGACTCCTGCGTGTTTTTGCTGTACGATGTGCAACTGAAAGATCATAAAGCACACAATCAGTTTAGACTACAACCAGAAGTTACCAAAATGATAAAAATGCAAATGGAATAGTCAGAACTATAGACTCCACTTTCCAGCAAATAAACACTCGGCAACCGCCTGCATCCAAGTCATACCAAGATGGTCTGACAGTTTGATTATCACATTGGTTTAGTTCAGATTGTTCAATGGCATCTTCACAGTCAGATGTAATGGATCCTAAATAATGCAAAGGTGGTGCCGAAAACTATTGAAGACAGTGGTGTATGCCTACTTGAGGTGACAATAGACAGTGGTGTAGGCCTACTTGAGGTGACAATAGACAGTGGTGTAGGCCTACTTGAGGTGACAATAGACAGTGGTGTAGGCCTACTTGAGGTGACAATAGACAGTGGTGTAGGCCTACTTGAGGTGACAATAGACAGTGGTGTAGGCCTACTTGAGGTGACAATAGACAGTGGTGTAGGCCTACTTGAGGTGACAATAGACAGTGGTGTAGGCCTACTTGAGGTGACAATAGATAGTGGTGTAGGCCTACTTGAGGTGACAATAGACAGTGGTGTAGGCCTACTTGAGGTGACAATAGACAGTGGTGTAGGCCTACTTGAGGTGACAATAGATAGTGGTGTAGGCCTACTTGAGGTGACAATAGATAGTGGTGTAGGCCTACTTGAGGTGACAATAGATAGTGGTGTAGGCCTACTTGAGGTGACAATAGACAGTGGTGTAGGCCTACTTGAGGTGACAATAGACAGTGGTGTAGGCCTACTTGAGGTGACAATAGACAGTGGTGTAGGCCTACTTGAGGTGACAATAGATAGTGGTGTAGGCCTACTTGAGGTGACAATAGATAGTGGTGTAGGCCTACTTGAGGTGACAATAGACAGTGGTGTAGGCCTACTTGAGGTGACAATAGACAGTGGTGTAGGCCTACTTGAGGTGACAATAGACAGTGGTGTAGGCCTACTTGAGGTGACAATAGATAGTGGTGTAGGCCTACTTGAGGTGACAATAGACAGTGGTGTAGGCCTACTTGAGGTGACAATAGACAGTGGTGTAGGCCTACTTGAGGTGACAATAGACAGTGGTGTAGGCCTACTTGAGGTGACAATAGACAGTGGTGTAGGCCTACTTGAGGTGACAATATATAGTGGTGTAGGCCTACTTGAGGTGACAATAGACAGTGGTGTAGGCCTACTTGAGGTGACAATAGACAGTGGTGTAGGCCTACTTGAGGTGACAATAGACAGTGGTGTAGGCCTACTTGAGGTGACAATAGATAGACTTTCATACCCTTCTGTGTCAACAAAATAACACAAGGCAATTTAAAAATACAATGGCCTGGGCTGCACTTTCGGGTGCTGACGTCTTAGCGCTATATATAAGCTAGCATCTTCTGAAGGTCCAATAATAGTGTAACGTCTGGGAAACAAACCAGAACCATACAGCTCAACTGTATAGGGATTTCCCATTTGGAGAGGCAAGTAGCGGCACCACCAGGGTCGCTACAATAGTAATATTGTAAGCTACTTATTTTGTATGTTCTGCGCCTAAATAATTGCACTGGTGGTTGTTGGCTGTTGTTGCAGCACCAGGGCCGTGGGTGTTCTCCCTGTGGTCCTCCCCGAACACCCTGTTAGCTCCACCCAAAAAACTATTTTGGGATGCTTCCAGGGTGCCCTCTTGCCTTCTCTATGGAAGGACCGCGGACATGGTGTTATCGGCTCTGATAGCCGCATTGGTGGTTTGTATCCAAAGTAAGCATGAATATCTTACTGTAGCTCCTCTGTACCCTCTATGTCACATAATTGTCTCGTCCTGTGATACACACACCAGGTGTCCATTTCCCTGATTATGTACAGTATATAAGTTCCTCATGTTTGGGCTGTCTGTGTGTGGAATTGTCAAATGTTACATGTCCGTATTGTGAGAGATCGTGTTTGTTAATTGTGCCTTCTCTAAGAGATGTGCGGTCTGCGGTACGTCACACCTTTTTTATTTTGTTTTGAGTTGGTACAGTTCTGATTTAGCAGTTTATACTGCGGAGCAATAAAACAATGAAGTTGCTTCACCATCTGACACACCTCACCTGGAATAGTGACAGAACTCCACACCCACTAATAAGGAACCATGGAGTAGGTGGCCAACTGACCCAGCATGCAGAGGCAGCATGCTCGCCATTAGAAAACAAATAGAAAACTGTACTTTAAAATGCAACAGTTATTAAAAACTCAGTCCTCCTGAGAGCTCACAGAGCTGCCCTGACCTGGTGCCAATGCCGACCCTAGAATATTTTGCACCTGTGTTTATGAAAACATTTACAAAATTAGTAATGAGTTCGAAGTCAACCAATTAGCAACTAGATCCAACACCAATTAAATTACTTAAAGTGTTACTACCTGTGCTTGGTCCGCCAATGTTGAATATAATGATTTGCTTCTTATCCTCCGGATCTGTACTAACCACACCAAAAGTAGCAGAAATTAAGCAAAAAAATAAAACCTTTATTCAGATATATTAAAGAACTTCTGACCAATATCGAACCTCTCGTTACTCTCAAAAATCTTAGAAATTTCTTAAAAATCACTGTCACTACAACTTACTGCCTTACTGGAGACAAATAATATTTATGAAAAGCCCCAGTCCGGTTACAGACCCCATCATAGCACTGAGACTGCACTCGTTAAGATGGTAAATTACCTTTTATTGGCTTCAGATAAAGGTCTTTCGGTCATCGCTCCTTTTGCTTCTTGATCTTAGTACTCCCTTTGACACTATTGATCACTCCCTTCTCATGAAAAGATTAGAGACCCATGTTGGGCTACGAGGACATATTTTCGACTGGTTTAGATCTTATTCATTAGATAGACATCAGGCATCAGACTGCCATCAGGGAATACCATTGTCATGAAGTATGTTCCTGGTCTGCTACACTGTTTAGGTTGTGGTGGCATGTGTCAAATTGACATCCACATCAATCAATCAATCAAATGTATTTTATGAAGCCCTTTTAACAACAAAGTTGTCACAAAGTGCTTTTACAAAACCGCCAGCCTGAACCCGACAGAGCATGCATTAAGTTGATACACAGCGGCCAGGAAAAACTCCCAGGTCGAATTTAGGAAGAAACCTAAAGAGGAAACATGCTCTGAGCGGTGGCCAGTCCTCTTCTGGCTGTGCTGGGTGAACATATAATAGTTAAGTTTAATAATTATTACATTCATTTTTTAAATGCAGATATTCTTATAAAATAGTCAGAAAAGGGACAAGGGTTAGGCGGATTGGAAGATGAAACTGAATGTCCAGACCCTGGGTTTCCCAGCAAAACATAGACACTTCATCAGGAGTGTGTAGACTTTTTATATCTAGTGTTTCTTTCTGCATTAATGCCTCGCATGTGCACTGACACACCCCCATACCATGACAGACGCTGGCTTTTGGACATTACTCTGATAACAGCTTGGATTGTCTATTTCCTCGTTGACCCAGAGAACACAACAGACTTTCTGTCCAAATATTATTTGAAATGTTGAGTCATCGGACCACAAAACACAATTCCACTGTGAGGCTGTCCATCTCAGATGAGACGAAGCTCAGAAAAGTCAGAGGCGCTTCTGGACAGTGTTGATGTATGGCTTCTGCTTTGCATAGTAATGCGTTAACTTGCATCAGTGGATGGTGTTGACTAACAAAGTATTCCCGAGCCAATGTCAGGATATCTATTACAGTCTCATGACGGTTTTTAAGACAGTGACGTCTGAGGGATTGGAGATGACGCACATTCAGAAGGGGTTTTTGGCCTTGCTCTTTACGCACCAAGATTTGACTGGATTCCTTAAATCATCTGATTATATTGTCCACTGTAGAAGGTGAAATGCCCAGATTTCTTCCGATGTTTTGTTTGGGGAATGTTGTTCTCAAAGTGTTGGATTAATCGCTAACGCATCTGTGTCACGAGTGGTTAGGGGGCGTTGCTGCACTGTTTGTATTTCGGTGAAGCACTTCCTGGTTTTTTTTTGGTTTATTAGTCACGGCTGTTTTCATTCAGTCATTAGTCTGGGCTATAAAGGGGATCTAGGATTATTCACAGGTGTTCAGCATTTGTTTGATGTCAGATGGTAATAGCGGTGAGTGTTTGTGTTACCTGTTACCTGTTGTTCGTGAACGTTTTTGTATAAGTCGCTATATGCGCATCTTTGATTTAAGTTCAACAGTTTAGTGTGTTTTCGCCGTACTCGGTTTGTTTTACTTTGAATTGTATTAAATAAAACCTGAGAAACGGATCATACGTCTCTGCAGATGGCTCTCACCACACTACGCCGCTCCATTCATGACAATCTGTTGGCAGATTGGTGAGCCTCATCCCATCCTTGCTTTTGAAAGATTAGGGCTTTTTTGGAGGCTCCTTATCTACTATGATTACACGATTGCCTCACCTGTTTTATCATCATCTTATCGTACATGTCACATCCGATAGTTCTCCTAAATTGCCAGTCCCAACTTTTTTGCAACATGCATCAATTTCAAAATAAACATTTACCTTAAAAAACTCTGCAGTTGATTAGGTAAAAATCAAATACCTTGTTTTATATGTTTTTGTTTAAATACAAGCAAAAATTATCTTTGTTATAATTAGCATTTTCCATACTGTCCCAACTTTTCGGAATTAGGGATGTATTAATTTAAGAACTTTTTTTTTTCTAAGTGATCCCAAACTTTTGAACGCTAGTGTAGGTTGCTTGTATACAAAATTGCTGACTTTTTAGAGGTAAAAAAGGCCCCCTTGCTCATCCCTATCGCAAGTGACATTAGTTCAGTAGATTCCTGGTGGCAAAAATGTTACTCAACCTAGACTGAATGGAAAACAAACACTCAATCGTGTTTTCCTTACAGCTTTCCTTACACCAATTAAAAGCAGATTTGCTGTTGCTGAGGTTTTTCTAACATCCTCTTAGAGGAAGCAAATTCTGGATTTCACCTTTTTTAGTCATTAAATTATACTGTATGGGTATAATCATTCTCTTTTAAAGGCAGCCTGTAACATTTAAAACTTGAGTTCAGCATAGTCAACACCAATTACTGTGTAACTTAGCAGCGCTGACCTTCTTGTAATTATTTCCTTTAAGCATGTTCATGTAACCCACCTGATGGATTATTAATATTATATTTAACTTTTGAAAATGTTAAGTCTAAGCAACGAGTTTGGCAAGCATGTAACATCACCTGTTTTATGGAAAACCTGTTAGACTAAATGATAAAAATATACTCAGTAAATCTGAATATAAAGTGAAACTGTACGTTACATTGCATCATAGTTCATCTGTGTATCGATATGTTTGTAGAATAATTAAATATTAATTACATTTCGTGACAGCCTTAACTGTCCAGCTTACCAGTTATCACAATTTGCTTGATCATTGGTTTCCCAGAGCTGGCACACTTGAATCAACTTATTTACTAGTTGTCGATCAACTGAATCAAGCCCTTGACTGCTGGATTAATGTCCGCTAGTTCAGGACTACAACTGAATAGTGAGATGACAGGGGGTCAGGAAAGGTCTTTTTAATTTATTTTTATTTAACCTTTATTTAACCAGGTACGCCGATTGAAAAGAAATTCTCATCTGCAACGGCGACCTGGGAAGAAGCTGGGGATTGAACCCAGAACCCAGGTCTGAGAACCACTAGGCTCGATAATTTAGCAAGAACATTACATTGATTTTCTCGCCTGTCTTTCTTAAATGTGCTTTATTGGTAGATATTTAAGGAACTCACCTATGATATGTTCATTGTGCATCGATCAATGCAGTAAAAACCACACAGATTACGATGTAAATTGGCTAAAATGCAGTGTTTATAAGTAATTATACAGTTAATGAACATCAGAACTCTACTAGTTCAGTTGAAATCACATGCAACTCTAAACAGTCACCTCAAGGTGTCACTCAAGGCCCACCAATTGTTGTTTCTGCTGTGCAGCTATGGACATGATTTTCTTATTTGGAACTAACAATCTTCCATCTCCAAGTAACTGGCCAAACAGCCAACGGCGAACAACGCTGGGTCCTCCAGTCCTAGATAACTTTTTCATCTATAGTACTTATGTCTATTCTACCTCTGAGGAGTTTTGAAATCTTCCTCATTTAAATAGGCTTTACTTGTTAAAGAAAGATATACAATATTATAGAATATATGTGGTTTTGGAGCTGACAAGGACCATTGAACTAGAGACATGATTTTGTGCAGGTGCATTTCAGATTACCTGCTCAGAAAGTTATTTGATAAAGGAAGGCCGAACTTTGACCTGTTGGATGAATTGCAGTAGTCTGCTATATACATGTGGGCTTGGATGCTAAAGTGAGAGACCGTGATCCGTGGGTCCAGGAAGGGAAGGAACTATCAGATAAAAAGACAAATTAGTAATTGAAGAAAGGCACAGATAAAGTGTGCTACCGATGTGAACACACAGATCACCTCACAATGGACCAGGCTTGCCATGAATAGGGAAAAGCATGTTGGAAATGGAACAAGAAAGAGCATTTTTCCAGTGTGTGTAAAACCGAAGGTAATACGAAACAGACAGTGATATGTGTAGAATAGGGAGTGAAACACCACCACTATGCATTCGTGGTGATGGAGGAATGTCATACAGAAAGTCTTTGCTTCTCCGTGGGAAAGGTTGATTTGTCTATGCTCATTGACTCAGGCGCTAGTAGAAATATAATGGACGTGCAAATGTGGGAGATGCTTAAAGCTACGAAAATTAGGTGCAATTCGCCATGAGCGATACAAAGCTTTACACATATTTACAGAGAACCGTTGTCAGTGAAAGGGGTTTTTACAAGCATGGTGGAAATAGGCAAGCGCAGCACACAAGTTGATGTCACAGTGATATATGGATGTGGAGAACCCTTAACCCGAACCCTTACTGGGGAAATAGACAGATATATGGATGTGGAGAACCCTTACCCCTAACCCTTACTGAGGAAATAGACAGATATATGGATGTGGAGAACCCTTAACCCTAACCCTTACTGGGGAAATAGACAGATATATGGATGTGGAGAACCCTTAACCCTAACCCTTACTGGGGAAATGGACAGATATATGGATGTGGAGAACCCTTAACCCTAACCCTTACTGGGGAAATAGACAGATATATGGATGTGGAGAACCCTTAACACTAAACCCTTACTGGGGAAATAGACAGATATATGGATGTGGAGAACCCTTAACCCTAACCCTTACTGGGGAAATAGACAGATATATGGATGTGGAGAACCCTTAACACTAAACCCTTACTGGGGAAATAGACAGATATAGGGATGTGGAGAACCCTTAACCCTAACCCTTACTGGGGAAATAGACAGATATATGGATGTGGAGAACCCTTAACGCTAACCCTTACTGGGGAAATAGACAGATATATGGATGTGGAGAACCCTTAACCCTAACCCTTACTGGGGAAATAGACAGACATATGGATGTGGAGAACCCTTAACCCTAACCCTTACTGGGGAAATAGACAGACATATGGATGTGGAGAACCCTTAACGCTAACCCTTACTGGGGAAATAGACAGATATATGGATGTGGAGAACCCTTAACCCTAACCCTTACTGGGGAAATAGACAGACATATGGATGTGGAGAACCCTTAACCCTAACCCTTACTGGGGAAATAGACAGACATATGGATGTGGAGAACCCTTAGCCCTAACCCTTACTGGGGAAATAGACAGATATATGGATGTGGAGAACCCTTAACCCTAACCCTTACTGGGGAAATAGACAGATATATGGATGTGGAGAACCCTTAACCCTAACCCTTACTGGGGAAATAGACAGATATATGGATGTGGAGAACCCTTAACCCTAACCCTTACTGGGGAAATAGACAGATATATGGATGTGGAGAACCCTTAACCCTAACCCTTACTGGGGAAATAGACAGATATATGGATGTGGAGAACCCTTAACCCTAACCCTTACTGGGGAAATAGACAGATATATGGATGTGGAGAACCCTTAACCCTAACCCTTACTGGGGAAATAGACAGATATATGGATGTGGAGAACCCTTAACCCTAACCCTTACTGGGGAAATAGACAGACATATGGATGTGGAGAACCCTTAACCCTAACCCTTACTGGGGAAATAGACAGACATATGGATGTGGAGAACCCTTAACCCTAACCCTTACTGGGGAAATAGACAGACATATGGATGTGGAGAACCCTTAACCCTAACCCTTACTGGGGAAATAGACAGATATATGGATGTGGAGAACCCTTAACCCTAACCCTTACTGGGGAAATAGACAGATATATGGATGCGGAGAACCCTTAACCCTAACCCTTACTGGGGAAATAGACAGATATATGGATGTGGAGAACCCTTAACCTTAACCCTTACTGGGGAAATAGACAGATATATGGATGTGGAGAACCCTTAACCCTAACCCTTACTGGGGAAATAGACAGATATATGGATGTGGAGAACCCTTAACCCTAACCCTTACTGGGGAAATAGACAGATATATGGATGTGGAGAACCCTTAACCCTAACCCTTACTGGGGAAATAGACAGATATATGGATGTGGAGAACCCTTAACCCTAACCCTTACTGGGGAAATAGACAGATATGTGGATGTGGAGAACCCTTAACCCTAACCCTTACTGGGGAAATAGACAGATATATGGATGTGGAGAACCCTTAACCCTAACCCTTACTGGGGAAATAGACAGATATATGGATGTGGAGAACCCTTAACCCTAACCCTTACTGGGGAAATAGACAGACATATGGATGTGGAGAACCCTTAACCCTAACCCTTACTGGGGAAATAGACAGATATATGGATGTGGAGAACCCTTAACACTAAACCCTTACTGGGGAAATAGACAGATATATGGATGTGGAGAAATAGACTAGAGGAGATATAACATCAATACCCCAAACATTCTAAAGACTATTGCAACTAAACAAAAACAGGTTAGCCTGCACATAGATAGAATGGTGATACCAGTTGCACAGATAGATATAATGGTGATACCAGTAGCACAGATAGATAGAATGGTGATACCAGTAGCACAGATAGATAGAATTGTGATACCAGTAGCACAGATATATAGAATGGTGATACCAGTAGCACAGATATATAGAATGGTGATACCAGTAGCACAGATATATAGAATGGTGATACCAGTAGCACAGATAGATAGAATGGTGATACCAGTGGCACAGATAGATAGAATGGTGATACCAGTAGCACAGATAGATAGAATGGTGATACCAGTAGCACAGATATATAGAATGGTGATACCAGTAGCACAGATATATAGAATGGTGATACCAGTAGCACATATAGATAGAATGGTGATACCAGTGGCACAGATATATAGAATGGTGATACCAGTGGCACAGATAGATAGAATGGTGATACCAGTAGCACAGATAGATAGAATGGTGATACCAGTAGCACAGCCACTTAGGCCGGTTCCATACCAAATCAGAGATGCAGTGGAGGAAAACAAAAATGAAGATGGACTCCTTAAGAAGTGGTGCTTGGTGTCTATGCCTTGGATGAACCTGACTATTGTCGTGCCCATTTCAACAGAGAGACAAGACTGTGTCTAGACATTAGACAAGCGGACACTGCTATCACTTGAGGCTAAAACCCGATTCCCACAGTGAATGAACTTCTTCAAGGTTTGCATATGTTTGTTGTATTTTGTAAGCTGAACCCTAATTGGTGATACTATCAACCCCAGTAGACACCAGATTCCAGGGACACAACTACCTTTGCGGTTCACAACAGCACTTACAGATACAAGAGGCTTACATATGGAGTGTCATCTGCAGGCCGGCAGTACCTACGCAAGCAAATGCTCTGGCAGGCTTAAAGTGGGTAGAAAACATTACCAATGATATTGCCATCCATGTGCCAGACAGAGAGACCCATGATAAGAGATTACACATAGTTCTCCAGAGACTTAAGAACAGTGGGTAGACTCTGAACGCAGGTGAATGTCAGTGTAACATGGATGAGCTAGCCTTACTCGGCATGCTATCTGGGAATAGGTCCTACAGCTAAGAGAGTCAGGAATCTGGTTCAGGCAGGAGTACCTGAGAACACGTCCGAGATGAAGGTTAGCAGATGCAACAACGTCGGTCTATTTATATAAAGATGCTCCATCAAAAACCAGTTCTGATGCAGGACCAGTGGGCATCGGTGCAGTGTGGGCAGGGAGGTGAAATGGTGCCTGTCTGTTATGTAAGCAGAAGCCTTGACAGACTGACCTCACATGCACACTGTCCGCTCACTAGTGCTACAAAGAGGCATGCTCCCATTCATTTTGGACGAGAGCCAGCGAATCTGGGCGACTGGGTGTTGCTACACTCTCCCAGCATGTCAAAGCAGAGGGCAGGACGTCTGACACTTCTGCCTCAGATAAGGTGAGCACAACACACATTCCGGCGGGATCCTCTGACAGTTACACTACACTTTCTGTTACTTTTCTCAGTTTCAAGTGCTGCTGGCCTGTCCTCGACCCATTACGGCTCTAGACAGTCACCCATTGGGGTCGAGTGTGGTTACGCAGGCCACGTTGCCAGTTACTATAATTACCCAGCACACGCAGAGCAAATAACTTTACACGTCATTGAGTTTCCCGTTGTTTACCCTGGCTAGCGAGACAGAATCCACAGTTTTTATGGCCTCGCAGGACTCTGACGAGGTGGTCGCGGGAGTGTCCGGGGAGTTTGTTTCCGTCTCTGCGATAACGGTGTAGAGTCCAGACAATGTCTCTACGGTGCGTATTCCTCCAGAGTATAGTGATTTGGCAGTTGCATTCTCCAAAAAATTGCCCACTAAATGACCTCCCCATCGCCCGGGGGTTTGTGCGATAAAGCTACAGGTAGGCGCAGAAACAACACAATGTCACCTAGTTGTATGCCCTGTCTCAAGCAGAGACTGAGACGATGGAAACGTACATCTGAGTCGTTAACACATGGGCTGATTCACCATTCCACTTCCTCCTCCTCCTGCATTGACTATGGAGCTCTAATCTGCCTTATCGGAATACTCTCCCCGTGATTTTGTCTGCATGGGTCGCGCATTTTCACAAAACTAGATCTCAGGAGCCTGTATAATTTAGTGCGTATCCGGGTGGGAGATAAGTGGAAAACAGCCTTTAGTGCCATGTCAGGTCATTATGAATACCTTGTAATGTCATGAATGCACTGTCGGTTTTGTCGTCCTTTGTGAATAATATTTTTAGAGACATGATCCACCGCGGTGTGTTGGTGTGCATTGATGTCATCCTTGTGTATTCGGCTGCCCGTAATGGACATTTTTTGTCTCCGACACGTCTTCCGGCACTACAGGGTACCAGAGGACTTTGTGTCTGATAGAGGTGCCCAGTTTACATCTAAAGTCTGGAAGGAGTTTGGGGGTCTCGATCAGCCTTACCTCTGGCTATCACCTGAGTCTAATGGGCAGGTGGAATGTGTGGAGTTGGGGAGGTTTCTCAGGTCCTACTTTGGCAGAGGGAGTGGTCAGAGTTCCTGCCTTGGGCAGAATATGCCCTCAGCCACTCCTCCACTAACCTGTCTCCATCTTAGCAGCAGAACCAGCCTGTGGCTCACCCAAACCTGCAGCATGCCGGAGAACGCCAGCAGTCTGCTGCTAACCTTAGTGATACGTCCAGGACATGAAATTGGCACCCGCCAAATGCGGGTAACTTTTGTGATTGTCGGGTGAAACCGTCAATCTACCTGCCACGTTGGCGGGTAGCCAATAAGACAACACAACATCGAGCAAGCGTTGTGTTGTTGACCAATCACATAGCCTATTGTTTTTGTTAAGCAAGCCCCGCTATTTTCTTGGACGTTCGAGACAAAATGCTGGCGTGAAGAGGTTGCCGGTTGTAGAGCAACGAAAAGAGGAGGAGGTCGGTTCCAAAAATAGAAAATACGTTTTAATACTAAGTGGAAAGGGATGGCAAGGTCGGATTGGTTGGTGTACGACGTCACAACAGACTCTTGTCTTGAAAAGCAACAAACATAATATGTACAAACTTAAAAATAGTATTTTGATATAAATGTTATGCAGTGGTGTAAAGTAACGAAGTAATAATACTTTGTTACAGTACTTAAGTAGTTTTTGGGAGTATCTGTACTTTACTTGAGTTTTTATATTTCTGTCGACTTTTACTTTTACTTCGCTACTTCTAAAACAATATATCTGTAGCCTACTTTTACTCCGCTACATTAACAATGGACTCGTCGTTATCCGCTACAAAAAAACGTAATTATCTTAATGAATGTAGACACAATGTTGAATTGAGTTGACACAGACTTCGTGCAGCCTGTATATGCGCGCACTACGAGCGCCCTATCAGCCTGTTGACTTCGTCCAGCCTGTATCCGCGCACTGCGCGCACAATTGGCGCTCTCGAGACACATCTCTCTCTATAACCACACCAGAGCACCGGTGTTTGAAAGCATACTTTTGGCGTTTCGCAACCGAAGCATGTCTGAAAACGAAGTTAAAGTAAGAGGATAAGAAAAGAGGAGAAAGGAGTTGAGAGGAGGGATGGAGGGGCAATAAGGCACAGGAAGGGAGCAAAAGGAGAACGAGTTGAAAGATGGTTCAAGTTCAAGTAAGATGATAAGAAAAGAGGAGAAAGGAGTTGAGGGAAGGAGGGAGGGGCAATAAGGTACAAGGGAGCAAGGAAGGGAAGGGAGCAAGAGGAGAAAGTAACTGTGATGGTTCAAGTTCAAATTGATGTTCAATTGTTCAAGTGATGGAGGGGGGGATAATAAAGCTTGGAGAAAGAAAATGTCTGCCTTTTTCTGGTTGTACTTTTGTACTTTTACTTTTGATACTTTTGAGTACATGTTAACACCAGATAAATACTTTTGTACATAAGTTCATTTAAGATGAGCTACTTTTACTTAAGTAATTTTTTTATGAATTACTTTTACCAAAGTAAAATTTTGGTACGATATCTTAAGTATAAAATTCAAGTACTTTTTACACAACTGATGTTATGTTTACTGTTAATCTAAAATTTAAAGTGACTAATGGATTGCAGTTAACTTGCAAGTGTTAACTAAATAAATGAGACCTTCAGTGAGATGGTTGGCTGTTTATATTTGTTATTTTCTATTCTAAACGCCTGCCACACCAGGTCAGATACAGTTGTAAGTCATTATGTTGATCTAGTCATAAATGAGATTGGTTAAGTTGGTTAATAACTCGACAGCACTTTAATGTGTATTCTGTACAAGTTCAAGAACCATTCTTATGCATTTTCTGAGTCATTCACCTTTATTTTAGGCACAAAAAATTTTGTCTGGTAAAAAACCACTGTGGCAGGTAGATTTCAAAATCCACCTGCCACAGTGGCTGGTGGCCAAAAATGTTAACTTCAGGCCCCGGATACGTCGGTTTACACCTCGGGCGATAGGGTCTGGCTCTCTACCCAAAACCTCCCACTGCACCTGCCCTGCCAGAAGCTGGGTCCGCGGTTTGTGGGGCCATTTAAAGTCCTGAGGAGAGTGAACAAAGGAACTTATGGATTACAGCTGCCACCTGATTATTGCATTAATGCCTCGTTTCATGTTTCTCTCCTCAAGCCGGTGGTGGCTGGTCCCTCTGCCCCCCCTGGACATTGAGGGAGGGGGCCTTCAATATCTGGCGGAGTGGGAGGGGTACCTTCCGGAGGAGAGCTGCTGACCGACCAGCTCCACGACCTCCGGACCGGCCCCGGGGCCGGTGTCGACGGGCTGCCAGAGCTGCGCGTCAGGGTGGGAGTACTGTCACGGCTGTGGTGCCCATCCCCTCATTATTAAGAGTATATAGGTGTTGTGTTTGGTCATGTCTTTGTGTGGAATTGTTGCATGTTACGTGTTGTGTATTAGGGGATATTAGTTAATGTGTTTCATGACATTCTTGTTCAGACATTTTGGTCTATGGACATTATTGTACCTTTCTTATTTTGTACGAAGTGTTATTTCAAGCTAACATAAATGTTTTATTTGACAGAAAATATTAAAACAACATTATATTGTGGCGTTTATGGGCTTCCTGACCGTTTATCTTGGCTAACTCCAAATAAAACATGGAGAGTGAATACATTTTTTTCAATAGAACACTACACCTGCGGGTAATAGGGGGCTGCACAAAACAAGAAATCTGGCCATGAACCAAGTCGGAAACAACTATAGCTGGTCGGAGCATCAGGTCCTGCAGCACGTCTTGGGCCAATGGACACTTATGAGAGAGCAGTCTTTCTTCACCTGCTATATATCCCAGAAACCGAAAACCCCTTTGCAGCACCCATAGGTTGTCCTATAAAACTTGAAATGCCAGCAGACTTTAGGCTTCTTGTGAGACGTTGCCTTTACCGCCGCCTCAGGTTTCAGCTTTTCGTGAATAAGGTATAACCACTAGGAAGCGCATATGTTGTCGCGGGTAATCATCAATTTATTTGGATGCAAGCGTGCCAGCTAGCCCTGATAGAATATAACAGATGCAATTACAATTATTGTTACTTCAAAAACCTTTTATTTGACTAACCCCATTGCAGATCCTCTGTCACATTTAGTACGATAGTCTGTAAAAAGAGGAAAAATCCCCCCACACACACACCCACATTGCAGAAGAGTATTTGAGGTATGTGGTTTTTAATGCCACGCCAAAAGCTTTTGCTGCAGCGGAAGTGGAGGAGATTTCATCCATGGATGAGGAGCTCAGTGAGGTGGAAATGTTCAGTATATGCACTGGTCGCTGGTGAACTCTGTGTCATAGGTCAGATAGCAGAGGTGGGACAAAGTCATTGTTATGCAAGTCACAAGTAAGTCTCAAGTCTTTGCCCTCGAGTCCCGAGTCAAGTCGAGTCAAAGATGAGGCAAGTCCCGAGTCGAGTCACAAGTCAAAGCCAACAAGTCTCAAGTCGAGTCCAAAGTCCTACCATTTTAGTTTCGAGTCATTTCAAGTCATCTTACCACAGAATTTATACAAATCATGTATGTCTGTAAGATTTGTATTTATTTAAACCTCTTTTTATACAATGACATTAATACAGTAAAAAACAGAAAATTTAATTTCACAAAAAATGCTTGTATTTCAACAGCATATTGCACTAGAACAATGCACAGCAACTTCAGTCCTGTATTGTATTGACCTTAGGGCTGGACGATATGGAAACATTTAATATCACGATATATTTCTTAATTTCGGTCGATACGATATAATTCCAATATCGATATGAACAATATAAAAGCCTCAGAAAAAATGCCATGAACACCCACATCGAATGTCTGTATACAATCTTCTGAAAAATACATTTGCCAAGTCTTTTGAGCCTCCTCCTATAAAACTAAATAATATTTTAGAAATAAAACGGTACAAATAAATTAAAGTTCACCTTTTATTTGATTTTAACCTTTATTCAAACAAGAAAAGTCAAATAAGCAATTTGACTCTGAGACTGACCTTATTAATATATTTAACTTTAAACAATAACATAGGCTGATTATATTATTCTTTACACAAAACTTCCTGCAACAAAACTTGTTCTTATAAACATATCGTTTAAAGTTAGTGAACATGTTAGACAATGAAGAGGTGAGTTCATGAGTTCGCTACGTGACCGTGGATTTAAGAGACACTAGAGAGAAGCTCATGAACGCGCATGTCGCAACATGCTCGGAGAATGAGAGTGCTCAAAAGCGCATGTCCATCATGACGTCATGGGCCAGTCAACGCGGAAGATCCAAGCTCCTATGTTGGCTTTATGCGCTTTTGAGCCCCTCATTCTCCGGCACATTTAGCATCACGCTGAAACCTGAAGTTTATCAGATCTCAGAAAGCTGAACCACTTCCCTACCACTGAATTAGTCTTTCCTCTCATATCAACTGTCTCCTCACTTATAGAAGCTCGTTAAGTCACGTTTGAATTGGGGTCATGGGCGCTCATTTTGTAGCTTAAACTTGCCGTGTTGGAGATCAGCAAAAATATTGAAATATCGAAAATGTGTTTAGAAATCATATCACCGTTATTGATTTTTTTTTACAGCGATATATAGTGATATTGAATTATTGTCCAGCCCTAACCTCATATTGCAAAACAGTTTAACTTTCAAATAGACATGGGTCCTTTTAGCCTGAACTTTTTTAAACATGTCATTAATAAAATCCTCACTCCTCAAAATTATCACTTCTGAAAAAATGGACCAACCTGATAATATAATTGGAATGACTCCATAGAGACGCGTGTGCGTGTGAGCGTGCCCGTGCGAAGCTCCGTCTGTAATCTTCGACCCGCATGTTTTGCAAATTGCAACTCTTTTTTTGTCGACTACCTCGTAGTTTTTATAGCCAAACAAAACTATATTCGGTATCATTTTGCCAACTGGCGCGTTGTTGCTTGTGCTTCATTAGTTGTCTTGCAATGTGCCTGCTTGGATGCTGTCTAATCAAAACAACGTGGGACTACAGTGATGCGTGCTCTCTGCATGCATTTTTTTCACAGATGCAGATAAACTGAGAGCGGCGCGCCCGTGTGAACATTTTCTTCCCCAGTTTTCATGGGAAGTAGCGAGTCTTCTCGAGTCAAAAGGCGCAAGTCCAAGTGAAGTCACGAGTCATTGATGTTCAAGTCCAAGTCGAGTTGCAAGTCTTTGTACATTTTGTCGAGTCGAGTGTGAAGTCATCAAATTCGTGACTCGAGTCTGACTCGAGTCCAAGTCACATGACTCGAGTCCACACCTCTGTCAAATAGTGCTCAGGGGGACACAGATTCACAAGCTGTGACGTTGGCCCATAAAGGACACTTGGGGGTGGTGGGTACTGAACAGCATTTGAAAAATAAAAATCTAGTGGCCAGTAATGGACATCGTCATGTCTTGGGTGTCAGCTGGTGACGAGGCTGGATGTTTCTGAGCCTCTGATATCTAGAGTACTGCTGGATGTGCCTGAGCCTCTGATGCCTAGAGTACTGCTAGATGTGCCTGAGCCTCTGATATATAAAGTACTGCTGGATGTGCCTGAGCCTCTGAGGCCTAGAGTACGCTGGATGTGCCTAAGCCTCTTATATCTAGAGTACTGCTGGATGTGCCTGAGCCTCTTATATCTAGAGTACTGTTGGATGTGCCTGAGCCTCTGATATCTAGAGTACTGCTGGATGTGCCTGAGCCTCAGATATCTAGAGTACTGCTGGATGTGTCTAAGCCTTTGATATCTAGAGTACTGCTGGATGTGCCTGAGCCTCAGATATCTAGAGTACTGCTGGATGTGCCTGAGCCTCTGATATCTAGAGTACTGCTGGATGTGCCTGAGCCTCTGATATCTAGAGTACTGCTGGATGTGCCTGAGCCTCTGATATCTAGAGTACTGCTGGATGTGCCTGAGCGTCTGATATCTAGAGTACTGCTGGATGTGTCTAAGCCTCTGATATCTAGAGTACTGCTGGATGTGTCTAAGCCTCTGATATCTAGAGTACTGCTGGATGTGCCTGAGCCTCTGATATCTAGAGTACTGCTGGATGTGTCTAAGCCTCTGATATCTAGAGTACTGCTGGATGTACCTGAGCCTCTGATATCTAGAGTACTGCTGGATGTGCCTGAGCCTCTGATATCTAGAGTACTGCTGGATGTGCCTGGGCCTCTGATATCTAGAGTACTGCTGGATGTGCCTGAGCCTCTGATATCTAGAGTACTGCTGGATGTGCCTGAGCCTCTGATATCTAGAGTACTGCTGGATGTGTCTAAGGCTCTGATATCTAGAGTACTGCTGGATGTGCCTGAGCCTCTGATATCTAGAGTACTGCTGGATGTGCCTGAGCCTCTGATATCTAGAGTACTGCTGGATGTGCCTGAGCCTCTGATATCTAGAGTACTGCTGGATGTGCCTGAGCCTCTGATATCTAGAGTACTGCTGGATGTGTCTGGGCCTCTGATATCTAGAGTACTGCTGGATGTGTCTAAGCCTCTGATATCTAGAGTACTGCTGGATGTGCCTGAGCCTCTGATATCTAGAGTACTGCTGGATGTGCCTGAACCTCTGATATCTAGAGTACTGCTGGATGTGTCTAAGGCTCTGATATCTAGAGTACTGCTGGATGTGCCTGAGCCTCTGATATCTAGAGTACTGCTGGATGTGCCTGGGCCTCTGATATCTAGAGTACTGCTGGATGTGCCTGAGCCTCTGATATCTAGAGTACTGCTGGATGTGCCTGAGCCTCTGATATCTAGAGTACTGCTGGATGTGCCTGAGCCTCTGATATCTAGAGTACTGCTGGATGTGCCTGAGCCTCTGATATCTAGAGTACTGCTGGATGTGCCTGAGCCTCTGATATCTAGAGTACTGCTGGATGTGTCTGGGCCTCTGATATCTAGAGTACTGCTGGATGTGTCTAAGCCTCTGATATCTAGAGTACTGCTGGATGTGTCAAAGCCTCTGATATCTAGAGTACCGCTGGATGTGCCTGAGCCTCTGATATCTAGAGTACTGCTGGATGTGCCTGAGCCTCTGATATCTAGAGTACTGCTGGATGTGTCTAAGCCTCTGAAGCCTAGAGTACTGCTGGATGTGCCTGAGCCTCTGAGGCCTAGAGTACTGCTGGATGTGTCTAAGGCTCTGATATCTAGAGTACTGCTGGATGTGTCAAAGCCTCAGATATCTAGAGTACTGCTGGATGTGCCTGAACCTCTGATATCTAGAGTACTGCTGGATGTGTCTAAGGCTCTGATATCTAGAGTACTGCTGGATGTGCCTGAGCCTCTGATATCTAGAGTACTGCTGGATGTGCCTGGGCCTCTGATATCTAGAGTACTGCTGGATGTGCCTGAGCCTCTGATATCTAGAGTACTGCTGGATGTGCCTGAGCCTCTGATATCTAGAGTACTGCTGGATGTGCCTGAGCCTCTGATATCTAGAGTACTGCTGGATGTGCCTGAGCCTCTGATATCTAGAGTACTGCTGGATGTGCCTGAGCCTCTGATATCTAGAGTACTGCTGGATGTGCCTGAGCCTCTGATATCTAGAGTACTGCTGGATGTGCCTGAGCTGATATCTAGAGTACTGCTGGATGTGCCTGAGCCTCTGATATCTAGAGTACTGCTGGATGTGCTGGATGTGCCTGAGCCTCTGATATCTAGAGAGTACTGCTGGATGTGCCTAAGCCTCTGATATCTAGAGTACTGCTGGATGTCTAAGCCTCTGATATCTAGAGTACTGCTGGATGTGCCTAAGCCTCTGATATCTAGAGTACTGCTGGATGTGCCTGAGCCTCTGATATCTAGAGTACTGCTGGATGTGCCTAAGCCTCTGATATCTAGAGTACTGCTGGATGTGCCTGAGCCTCTGATATCTAGAGTACTGCTGGATGTGCCTGAGCCTCTGATATCTAGAGTACTGCTGGATGTGCCTGAGCCTCTGATATCTAGAGTACTGCTGGATGTGCCTGAGCCTCTGATATCTAGAGTACTGCTGGATGTGCCTGAGCCTCTGATATCTAGAGTACTGCTGGATGTGCCTGAGCCTCTGATATCTAGAGTACTGCTGGATGTGCCTGAGCCTCTGATATCTAGAGTACTGCTGGATGTGCCTGAGCCTCTGATATCTACTGCTGGAGTACTGTACTGGATGTGCCTGAGCCTCTGATATCTAGAGTACTGCTGGATGTGCCTGAGCCTCTGATATCTAGAGTACTGCTGCTGGATGTGCCTGAGCCTCTGATATCTAGAGTACTGCTGGATGTGCCTGAGCCTCTGATATCTAGAGTACTGCTGGATGTGCCTGAGCCTCTGATATCTAGAGTACTGCTGGATGTGCCTGAGCCTCTGATATCTAGAGTACTGCTGGATGTGCCTGAGCCTCTGATATGCCTAGAGTACTGCTGGAGCCTCTGATATCTAGAGTACTGCTGGATGTGCCTGAGCCTCTGATATCTAGAGTACTGCTGGATGTGCCTGAGCCTCTGATATCTAGAGTACTGCTGGATGGTGCCTGAGCCTCTGATATCTAGAGTACTGCTGGATGTGCCTGAGCCTCTGATATCTAGAGTACTGCTGGATGTGCCTGAGCCTCTGATATCTAGAGTACTGCTGGATGTGCCTGAGCCTCTGATATCTAGAGTACTGCTGGATGTGCCTGAGCCTCTGATATCTAGAGTACTGCTGGATGTGCCTGAGCCTCTGATATCTAGAGTACTGCTGGATGTGCCTGAGCCTCTGATATCTAGAGTACTGCTGGATGTGTCTAAGCCTCTGATATCTAGAGTACTGCTGGATGTGTCTAAGCCTCTGATATCTAGAGTACTGCTGGATGTGCCTGAGCCTCTGATATCTAGAGTACTGCTGGATGTGCCTGAGCCTCTGATATCTAGAGTACTGCTGGATGTGCCTAAGCCTCTGATATCTAGAGTACTGCTGGATGTGCCTGAGCCTCTGATATCTAGAGTACTGCTGGATGTGTCTAAGCCTCTGATATCTAGAGTACTGCTGGATGTGTCTAAGCCTCAGATATCTAGAGTACTGCTGGATGTGCCTGAGCCTCTGATATCTAGAGTACTGCTGGATGTGCCTAAGCCTCTGATATCTAGAGTACTGCTGGATGTGCCTGAGCCTCTGATATCTAGAGTACTGCTGGATGCCTGAGCCTCCTAGAGTACTGCCTCTGATATCTAGAGTACTGCTGGATGTGCCTGAGCCTCTGATATCTAGAGTACTGCTGGATGTGGATGTGCCTGAGCCTCTGATATCTAGAGTACTGCTGGATGTGCCTGAGCCTCTGATATCTAGAGTACTGCTGGATGTGCCTGAGCCTCTGATATCTAGAGTACTGCTGGATGTGCCTGAGCCTCTGATATCTAGAGTACTGCTGGATGTGCCTGAGCCTCTGATATCTAGAGTACTGCTGGATGTGCCTGAGCCTCTGATATCTAGAGCCTCTGATATCTAGAGTACTGCTGGATGTGTCTAAGCCTCTGATATCTAGAGTACTGCTGGATGTGTCTAAGCCTCTGATATCTAGAGTACTGCTGGATGTGTCTAAGCCTCTGATATCTAGAGTACTGCTGGATGTGCCTGAGCCTCTGATATCTAGAGTACTGCTGGATGTGCCTGAGCCTCTGATATCTAGAGTACTGCTGGATGTGCCTGAGCCTCTGATATCTAGAGTACTGCTGGATGTGTCTAAGCCTCTGATATCTAGAGTACTGCTGGATGTGCCTGAGCCTCTGATATCTAGAGTACTGCTGGATGTGCCTGAGCCTCTGATATCTAGAGTACTGCTGGATGTGCCTGAGCCTCTGATATCTAGAGTACTGCTGGATGTGCCTGAGCCTCTGATATCTAGAGTACTGCTGGATGTGTCTAAGCCTCTGATATCTAGAGTACTGCTGGATGTGCCTAAGCCTCTGATATCTAGAGTACTGCTGGATGTGTCTAAGCCTCTGATATCTAGAGTACTGCTGCCTGCGGCAAAGCCTCTGATATCTAGAGTACTGCTGGATGTGCCTGAGCCTCTGATATCTAGAGTACTGCTGGATGTGCCTGAGCCTCTGAGCCTCTGATATCTAGAGTACTGCTGGATGTGCCTGAGCCTCTGATATCTAGAGTACTGCTGGATGTGCCTGAGCCTCTGATATCTAGAGTACTGCTGGATGTGCCTGAGCCTCTGATATCTAGAGTACTGCTGGATGTGCCTGAGCCTCTGATATCTAGAGTACTGCTGGATGTGCCTGAGCCTCTGATATCTAGAGTACTGCTGGATGTGCCTGAGCCTCTGATATCTAGAGTACTGCTGGATGTGCCTGAGCCTCTGATATAGAGTACTGCTGGATGTGCCTGAGCCTCTGATATCTAGAGTACTGCTGGATGTGCCTGAGCCTCTGATATCTAGAGTACTGCTGGATGTGCCTGAGCCTCTGATATCTAGAGTACTGCTGGATGTGCCTGAGCCTCTGATATCTAGAGTACTGCTGGATGTGCCTGAGCCTCTGATATCTAGAGTACTGCTGGATGTGCCTGAGCCTCTGATATCTAGAGTACTGCTGGATGTGCCTGAGCCTCTGATATCTAGAGTACTGCTGGATGTGCCTGAGCCTCTGATATCTAGAGTACTGCTGGATGTGCCTGAGCCTCTGATATCTAGAGTACTGCTGGATGTGCCTAAGCCTCTGATATCTAGAGTACTGCTGGATGTGCCTGAGCCTCTGATATCTAGAGTACTGCTGGATGTGCCTGAGCCTCTGATATCTAGAGTACTGCTGGATGTGCCTGAGCCTCTGATATCTAGAGTACTGCTGGATGTGCCTGAGCCTCTGATATCTAGAGTACTGCTGGATGTGCCTGAGCCTCTGATATCTAGAGTACTGCTGGATGTGCCTGAGCCTCTGATATCTAGAGTACTGCTGGATGTGTCTAAGTACTGCTGGATGATATCTAGAGTACTGCTGGATGTGCCTGAGCCTCTGATATCTAGAGTACTGCTGGATGTGCCTGAGCCTCTGATATCTAGAGTACTGCTGGATGTGCCTGAGCCTCTGATATCTAGAGTACTGCTGGATGTGCCTGAGCCTCTGATATCTAGAGTACTGCTGGATGTGCCTGAGCCTCTGATATCTAGAGTACTGCTGGATGTGCCTGAGCCTCTGATATCTAGAGTACTGCTGGATGTGCCTGAGCCTCTGATATCTAGAGTACTGCTGGATGTGTCTAAGCCTCTGATATCTAGAGTACTGCTGGATGTGTCTGAGCCTCTGATATCTAGAGTACTGCTGGATGTGCCTGAGCCTCTGATATCTAGAGTACTGCTGGATGTGCCTGAGCCTCTGATATCTAGAGTACTGCTGGATGTGCCTGAGCCTCTGATATCTAGAGTACTGCTGGATGTGCCTGAGCCTCTGATATCTAGAGTACTGCTGGATGTGAGCCTCTGATATCTAGAGTACTGCTGGATGTGCCTGAGCCTCTGATATCTAGAGTACTCTGGAGAGTACTGCTGGATGTGCCTGAGCCTCTGATATCTAGAGTACTGCTGGATGTGCCTGAGCCTCTGATATCTAGAGTACTGCTGGATGTGCCTGAGCCTCTGATATCTAGAGTACTGCTGGATGTGCCTCTGATCTAGAGTACTCTAGAGCCTCTGATATCTACTGCTGGATGTGCCTGAGCCTCTGATAGTACTGATATCTGTACTGCTGGATGTGCCTGAGCCTCTGATATCTAGAGTACTGCTGGATGTGCCTGAGCCTCTGATATCTAGAGTACTGCTGGATGTGCCTGAGCCTCTGATATCTAGAGTACTGCTGGATGTGCCTGAGCCTCTGATATCTGTACTGCTGGATGTGCCTGAGCCTCTGATATCTAGAGTACTGCTGGATGTGCCTGAGCCTCTGATATCTAGAGTACTGCTGGATGTGCCTGAGCCTCTGATATCTAGAGTACTGCTGGATGTGCCTGAGCCTCTGATATCTAGAGTACTGCTGGATGTGCCTGAGCCTCTGATATCTAGAGTACTGCTGGATGTGCCTGAGCCTCTGATATCTAGAGTACTGCTGGATGTGCCTGAGCCTCTGATATCTAGAGTACTGCTGGATGTGCCTGAGCCTCTGATATCTAGAGTACTGCTGGATGTGCCTGGCCTCTGATATCTAGAGTACTGCTGGATGTGCCTGAGCCTCTGATATCTAGAGTACTGCTGGATGTGCCTGAGCCTCTGATATCTAGAGTACTGCTGGATGTGCCTGAGCCTCTGATATCTAGAGTACTGCTGGATGTGCCTCTGATATCTAGAGTACTGCTGGATGTGCCTGAGCCTCTGATATCTAGAGTACTGCTGATAGCCTCTGATATCTAGAGTACTGCTGGATGTGCCTGAGCCTCTGATATCTAGAGTACTGCTGGATGTGCCTGAGCCTCTGATATCTAGAGTACTGCTGGATGTGCCTGAGCCTCTGATATCTAGAGTACTGCTGGATGTGCCTGAGCCTCTGATATCTAGAGTACTGCTGGATGTGTACTGCTGAGCCTCTGATATCTAGAGTACTGCTGGATGTGCCTCTGATATCTAGAGTACTGCTGGAGCCTCTGATATCTAGAGTACTGCTGGATGTGCCTGAGCCTCTGATATCTAGAGTACTGCTGGATGTGCCTGAGCCTCTGATATCTAGAGTACTGCTGGATGTGCCTGAGCCTCTGATATCTAGAGTACTGCTGGATGTGCCTGAGCCTCTGATATCTAGAGTACTGCTGGATGTGCCTGAGCCTCTGATATCTAGAGTACTGCTGGATGTGCCTGAGCCTCTGATATCTAGAGTACTGCTGGATGTGCCTGAGCCTCTGATATCTAGAGTACTGCTGGATGTGCCTGAGCCTCTGATATCTAGAGTACTGCTGGATGTGCCTGCTGGATGGATGTGCCTAAGCCTCTGATATCTAGAGTACTGCTGGATGTGTCTAAGCCTCTGATATCTAGAGTACTGCTGGATGTGCCTGAGCCTCTGATATCTAGAGTACTGCTGGATGTGCCTGAGCCTCTGATATCTAGAGTACTGCTGGATGTGTACCTGTACTGCTGGAGCCTCTGATATCTAGAGTACTGCTGGATGTGCCTGAGCTCTGATATCTGATATCTCTGCTGGATGTGCCTGAGCCTCTACTGCTGCTGGATGTGCCTGAGCCTCTGATATCTAGAGTACTGCTGGATGTGCCTGAGCCTCTGATATCTAGAGTACTGCTGGATGTGCCTGAGCCTCTGATATATAAAGTACTGCTGGATGTGCCTGAGCCTCTGAGGCCTAGAGTACTGCTGGATGTGTCTAAGCCTCTGATATCTAGAGTACTGCTGGATGTGCCTGAGCCTCTGATATCTAGAGTACTGCTGGATGTGCCTGAGCCTCTGATATCTAGAGTACTGCTGGATGTGCCTGAGCCTCTGATATCTAGAGTACTGCTGGATGTGCCTGAGCCTCTGATATCTAGAGTACTGCTGGATATGTCAAAGCCTCTGAAGCCTAGAGTACTGCTGGATGTGCCTGAGCCTCTGTTGTTGATTTAGTCAGATTTTTGTCAAATCCTCTCAGATAAAAGCAGACATTGACGAAGAAATTGCCTCTCATTGTACAAACCGTTTCTTGTCCAGTCCAACATTATATATTTAGCACAAACGGTATACTAAAAAGGATACAAGGTAAAAGTCATGTATGTAATAATAAATATGTTTTCCTCCACAAATGATGGTTTATTTAATTGCATTAATACTTTTAAAGAATACTCTGAAAATCCATCACTGACCTTTTTACTAAGATGCATCACATCAGGTATTGTACAGATTATTTTTGGTGCCGTAAGAGTAGCATTATATCATACATCAACCTTTTATCGAAATTGACCAAGCAGTATGCGTGTATATTTTTCATAAAAGGGGCAATGAAATGTGACTGACAATATATGTAATTTTTACAGAAGTCACAAAGGAAATGTGTAAACCAGTAATGGACACAGATGTAGTTTATCATGACCTCCTGCAGGTGTCACTAAAGAACTAATGATTTCCAAACACACATTCCACCCCTCCTTCAACCAAACCAGAGCGTAAAGAGGTGCCATTGGGAATTGGGACAGAGTGAGGCTGTGCTTGTTTCCAGCTGAGTGCGTCCTCTATCCCTCTCGGTACTAGTGTGTGTGTGTGTGTGTGTATGTGTGTGTGTGTGCCTCAGTGTATGTGTGTTGTCACTCTTCTCAAACCTACTCCCTGCTCAGCATGGCCAGATTTACGCAGAGTGAAAGCAGAAGGCATCAGCAGCCCCAGCCGACTCATCCCGCCCCTGTCAACCTGCTCCTCCAGCAACCGCTCCTACTGATCTCTCATCAGCATCAGCCTGCGCACAACCCGGTTCCGAAGCCCATGAACGGACCCGAAACCGTCTCAATGCACACGGACGGAGGCGCCATGAAAGACCAGGATGCTATCAAGCTCTTCATTGGACAGATACCCCGGAACCTTGAGGAAAAAGACCTGAAACCTCTCTTTGAGCAGTTTGGGAAAATCCACGAATTGTCTGTTCTGAAGGACCGATACACTGGCATGCATAAAGGTAGGGTTTTATTACGTTACTGTTACCAGGCTACAGATGGTCATTACATAGTAATTACTGTACTATCGTCCAGATGAAATGCAATTGTCATTCTATGTTCCTTTTTGTGGTAGTAATCCTCATCCATTATTCTCTGGTGTTAGACAAGCCTACGCACCTTTTTGGCTCCCACTGAAAAGCCTATATGACTTGCAGAATAAGATGGTATATCTGTTGGGGCAATTTGTTCTACTGTAATTTCACCCTAATAATGTAATATCTTATATATTTTTGTTGACACGCTACATTTGGGTTACTGTCATCTCATTGACTTGTATTTTAGGAAGATGGTCCAAATGTAATGTGTAAATTGTAAGTTGGTTTCTTACCTTAAGGCTTGTCACAGCTTTTCAACACTTTATTTCTTGCCCTCATTTTCAGACAACGATGTGCACTGTTTGTCCTCTCAAACATTGCTGTGTGTGTCATTTTATTTAAATATTTGGCAAATAGTCAAATGTATTGTGATACATATTTTGTGCATTTGTACCTCAGATTAGTTTTTTTATCATATTGCCATATTGCGTAGGATTCGCATTAACGATCAACAGGATAAGGCCTATGCCACCACTTGGCCTTCCCTCTTCCAAATGTGTGTGTGTGTGTGTCAGAGAGAGAGAGTGAGAACAAGTGCTAAATGAGAACCGGTGCCTTCATATGTGATGTGCCGAATGTGTGTGTGTGTGTGTGTGTGTAGGTCTAACCCTTGTTGGTCTGACTTACAGGTTGTGCGTTTCTTACCTACTGCGCCCGGGAGTCTGCCATCAAAGCCCAGAATGCATTGCATGAGCAAAAAACCCTACCTGGGGTGAGTACACTGCCTGAATGCGGCCAATGGGGTTTTACACTGAACAAGAGATATGGTTAATGCTTTTTTTGCCGAAGATATCCGGCAGAGAGAGGCCAATTCTGTTGAGGGAGAATAAAAGAGAGAGGAGAGGAAGGGAAGTGCTGTACAAACAGCAGCGAACAGAGCCATGTAGACTGCTTGAGGCTGTTCACTCACTGAGAGGGCTGAGAATGGAGAGAGCTAGAGAAAGACAAGAGAAGGAAGAGGAGAGAGGGGAGGGGACGCGGTGACAGGCAAACTGAAGAGGGAAATGCAGAGGTACACTGAGAGAAAGCAAACAAAAAAGAATATAGGGAACGACAGATAGAGAGAGCAAAGGGAGGGGTTGAGGCTGAGGGGGCAGCAGGGTGCGGGGTGTTGGGTAGAGGTTGGTGTCTAATACCACACACAAGTCCCTTTAACACAGGTGTAGCAGATCACAGGGAATCTTAAAGATAGTTTTTTGTGCTCTATTGTATGCATTTGTGACCTAGAATATGCACTTTTCGGATTGGATGGTTATTCTTTTTGATATGTGTGCTGGCATTGTGTGAGTTTGTTGTGTGTTGTATGTGCGCGCCTGATTTGGGTGCTCGTGTTGTCCCTGTGGTTATTGTTTTTTGTAGTGTTCGTGCCGGTGTTTGTTTGTGTGTGTTTATGAGGCTTCATTGGTTGTAGGTCAACGCCATGTGGCATCAGAGCTGAGTGCAGCTTACTATTACATAACACTCCGCTAATTCTTCTCCTCTGTTTCCCAGTCCACTAACCTCACCCAGAGTGAACAAGATGAAAAGGAGAGAAACAGTAACAGGGAGGGAGTAGGCACAGAGCTCGCTCACTTCAGTTTTAAAAACCTTACAATAACCTGGTTGCATAAGTGTGCACACCCTTGACCTTATACTTTGTTGAAGCACCTTTTGATTTTATTGCTGCACTCAGTCTTGGGTAGGAGTCGATTAGCATGGCATATCTTGACTTGGCAATATTTGTCCAGTCTTCTTTGCAAAAGCCCTACAACTTTTGTCAGATTGTATGGACATCTCCTGTGCACAACCCTCTTCAGATCACCCTACAGATGTTCAATTGGATTCAGGTCTGGGCTCTGGCTGGGCCATTCCAAAACGGCAATCTTCTTCTGGAGAAGCCATGTTTTGATGTTTGTGTTTTGGGTTGTTGTCATGCTGAAAGGTGTACTCCTCATCATCTTCAGCTTTCTAACAGAAGCATGAAGGTTTTGTGCCAAGATTGCCTGGTATTTGAAACTGTTCATAATTCACTGTACCCTGTCTAAGGCCCCGGTTCCAGCTGATGAAAAACAGCCCCAAAGCATGATGCTACCACCACCATGCTTCACTGGGGGTATGGTGTTCTTTGTGTGATGTGCAGTGTTGTTTTTGCACCAAACATTCCCTTTGGAGTTATTGCCAAAAAGTTCTACCTTAGTTTCATCAGACCATAACACATTTTCCCACATGCTTTTGGGAGACTTGATGTTTGTTTTTACAAAGTTCAGCGCGGCTTGGAAGTTTTTGTTCGAAAGAAATGGTTTCCATCTTGCCACCCTACCCCATAGCCAATACATAGAATGCAGAAAGGAGATTGCTGTAGCACACACAGTATTTGCTAGAAATTCCTGCCGCTCCTTGCTGTAGGATTGTTGGAAGCCTCCGTGACCAGTTTTCTTCTTGTCTTATCATAATTTTTGAGGGACGTCTAGTTCTTGGTAATGTCTCTGTTGTGCCATATTCTCTCCACTTGATGATGACTGTCTTCATCATGGTAAAAATAATGCTTTGGTAATGATTTTGTACCCTTCTCCTGACTAAAATTTTCCAACAATGGGATCCCTCTGATGCTTTGGAAGCTCTCTACAGACAATGGCTTTTGCTCTGACATGCAACTAAGAAAATGTCAGAACATCCTACTGGAAGAACTGACCTTTATTTGTGATTAATCAGAGTCACTTTAAACTATGGCAGGCTTGTAATGACTTTTATTTAAAATGAGTTTGGATGTGATTGGTAATTTCTGAACAGAGCCACATCACCAGTTATAAGGGGGTGTGCACACTTATGCATCCAGGTTATTGTAAGGTTTTATTTCCCCCTCACAGATTTCAGTTCATTTTCAATTGAACTGTTCACGTTATAGGTCACGTTAAAGGTGGAAAATGTTCTGACACGATTTATCTTTCTAAATTTTTTTCAGATTACAAAAACCTGGCATTTTTACCCGGGTTGTGTAGACTTTTATATCCACTGTACATACTCTACATACAAGAGAGGAAGTTAGATTGTGTCATATCAAACACTACAATAGGGTCAACCCCCAACACAGTGTGAGATGGCCAGAATAACAGCTTGTTCTACTCACGCCTACTAACCCATATTGAAACAATTCTCCTCAGTTCGTGCCTCTCCCGATATCTTTATTTTTTCCCTTTCCTGTGTCTTCCCCTCTCTCCTGCACGTCTCCACAGCCTCCCCCGTCTCTCAATTCCATCTCCCCCCTCTCATTCCACGGTCTCCCCTTCCCTCTTCCATTTCCCCCTTCTCTCTGGCCCTCTCTCGATCTCCAGTCTAGCCCTCAGTATCTCACTCTATTTTTATCTTTCTCTCTCTCCCTCTCTTCTCACAGCTAAAGGTTTTCACTCTAATCTTCTTTCTCGCCCCACTCTTTCTCTCAAAACCTAGCTCTCCTCCCTCGCAAGTTTTGTGTGTGTGTGCGTGTGTGTGTGTGTGTGTGTGTGTGTGCGTGTGTGCGTGTGTGTGCGTGTGTGTGTGTGCGTGCGTGTGTGTGTGTGTGTGTGTGTGTGTGTGTGCGTGTGTGTGTGTGTGTGTGTGTGCGTGTGTGTGTGTGTGTGTGTGTGTGTGTGTGTGTGTGTAGTGATTGTGTTTATGCGTTCTAATTGCTGTTTCCTTTCTCTCTCATCCTTCTCTTTCTCTCACATCCTTCTCTTCTTTCATCCTTCTCTCTGTTCAGTGGAGGAGTGACAGCTTCATCAGAAATAATTGGCTGCTTGCACTGTGCAGCTGCATGCCTCTCCAACCCCCCTCGTCCCTCATTTCTGATCTTTTATTCATCTGCGATGTTGTAATGCAAAATTAATTAGGCTTAATAATAGATCTGGTGGGGTATAGGTTAGACAGGCAGACTGACATTAAAGCGAGTGTTTACTGGTACGATCGGCATCCAGGTTTCTCCCATGATTAATAGAAAACAGGGATGAAACTATATATATGTATATTTTTGGATGGCATCGACACTATAGGAGGCGTCATTTCAAAAGAGCATATTCAAGGTTTAACATCGAGATGAATGCACACATGCAAATACACACACGCACACATTCTCTGTCACTCCATATTCTATTTCCGTGTCCCGCCAGGTGTTTGCATGTAGCTGACATATTGTTCGTATTGTGTCGTGTGACTGGGCCGTGACATTTCTGGCTCACATTGATGGATTCCCAACCTGAGCCAGGCCACTAGGCTATGATTGAGCCCCATGAGTGGTGTCACTGTGATTTACGCTCCCTCTGCAACGTGTGTGCCCATTAATCCAGTGCACTGAAACAGATTAAACACGACTTAGTGTTCCTCTTGAGGATCCTTACTCTGCCGGAATCTCTCTCCAGAAGACACAGGTGACAACACGGGGATATACTGTGTCTGTTATGTCTGTTATGTCTGTTATGTCTGTTGTGCTGTACATTGCAATCAGGAAGCATTCAGACCCCTTGGCTTCTACCACATTTAAGTAACGTTACATACTTACACCTCATCACAGTACACATTATGATTAACTAACCTACACATCATGTTTTTAATGTTTTAGCAAAATGCTGAAAATATATATAAAAATAAATTGCACATTTGTTCAAGTATTCAGACCCTTTGCTAAGAACATATTATTGAGCTCAGATGCGTGCAGGTTCCATTAATCAGCTTTGAGATGTTTCCTTAAGGTCTCCCAAAACTTTGCAAACAGGTTTAAGTCTGAGCTCCTACAGGACAACACATTCATAGAGTTGCCCTAAAGCCATTACGCATTATATTGGCTGTGCTAAGAGGTCTTGGTGTGCTGAAAGATAAATCACCCAGTCATATTGAAGGACATATTTGTATTTTGCTCCGTTCAACTTCGCTTATGTAACCAGTCTCCAAGTTCCTGCTGCTGAGAAGCATCTCATAGCATGAGGCTCCGCCATCATGCTTCACTAGAAAGAGCAGCCAAGGAGTAAGCAGTGCCTTGTTTCCACCAGTAGAAGCGCTTGGCATCCAAGCCTAACAGTTATATTTGATGTCATCGGCCCAGTTTTCCTCTCGCTCTCCTTCTGTCCTTTCAGGCAGCATGTCATATGTCTTTTACTCATGGTGGCTCTCCCATTTAGCCAGTTCACCATGAATGCCTGATTGATGGGGTGCTGCAGAGACTTTGGCAATGTCTCATCTCAGCCCCCAGCGTGAGGTCTGAGTTTGGCCAGTTTTCTCAGGTGACCAGCTCCTATACAAGTGTTGGTGGTTCCAAACAATTCTATTTAGGAATGATAAAGGCCACTGTGTTTTGGGGACGTTGAAGTCATGCAGAAATGTTGAAGTCTGCAGAAATGTTGAAGTCATGCAGAAATGTTTTGGTACCCTTCGCCAGATCTGCGCCTTGACACAATCTCTGAACTATTAAACAATTAAACTGTGTAACATAAAACCTGTCACATTGAACCTGCAGATTATTGTTGGGAACTCCAGTCAGTCAATATGAAATATCATTGTGCTCCTGTAACATGTTTTTTTTTTTGAGCAATTACAACAGACACAATGCAAATGGATGGTTGTGTTCCAAGTGAGACGCTTCAGTAGAATGATGTATTGCAAGAGGAAATGGCATAAGGGTGGGTGTACTGGGAAGATGGTTGATCTGTGGACTCGGGAGTTATATTGATGTTGGTGGAC
>CM055732.1:12634329-12741876 GCA_029465975.1 Dallia pectoralis | reverse complement strand
CCTCTGATATCTAGAGTACTGCTGGATGTGCCTGGGCCTCTGATATCTAGAGTACTGCTGGATGTGCCTGAGCCTCTGATATCTAGAGTACTGCTGGATGTGCCTGAGCCTCTGATATCTAGAGTACTGCTGGATGTGCCTGAGCCTCTGATATCTAGAGTACTGCTGGATGTGCCTGAGCCTCTGATATCTAGAGTACTGCTGGATGTGCCTGAGCCTCTGATATCTAGAGTACTGCTGGATGTGCCCTCTGATATCTAGAGTACTGCCTGGATGTGCCTGATCTGATCTAGAGTACTGCTGGATGTGCCTGAGCCTCTGATATCTAGGTACTGCTGGATGTGCCTGAGCCTCTGATATCTGAGTACTGCTGGATGTGCCTGAGCCTCTGATATCTAGAGTACTGCTGGATGTGCCTGAGCCTCTGATATCTAGAGTACTGCTGGATGTGCCCTCTGATATCTAGCCCTCTCTGATATCTAGAGTACTGCTGGATGTGCCTGAGCCTCTGATATCTAGAGTACTGCTGGATGTGCCTGAGCCTCTGATATCTAGAGTACTGCTGGATGTGCCTGAGCCTCTGATATCTAGAGTACTGCTGGATGTGCCTGGGCCTCTGATATCTAGAGTACTGCTGGATGTGCCTGAGCCTCTGATATCTAGAGTACTGCTGGATGTGCCTGAGCCTCTGATATCTAGAGTACTGCTGGATGTGCCTGAGCCTCTGATATCTAGAGTACTGCTGGATGTGCCTGGGCCTCTGATATCTAGAGTACTGCTGGATGTGCCTGAGCCTCTGATATCTAGAGTACTGCTGGATGTGCCTGAGCCTCTGATATCTAGCTGCTGGATGTGCCTGAGCCTCTGATATCTAGAGTACTGCTGGATGTGCCTGGCCTCTGCCTCTGATATCTAGAGTACTGCTGGATGTGCCTGAGCCTCTGATATCTAGAGTACTGCTGGATGTGCCTGAGCCTCTGATATCTAGAGTACTGCTGGATGTGCCTGAGCCTCTGATATCTAGAGTACTGCTGGATGTGCCTGAGCCTCTGATATCTAGAGTACTGCTGGATGTGCCTGAGCCTCTGATATCTGAGCCTCAGATGTGCCTGAGCCTCTGAGTACTGCTGGATGTGCCTGAGCCTCTGATATCTATGTGCCTGAGCCTCTGAGTACTGCTGGATGTGCCTGAGCCTCTGATATCTAGAGTACTGCTGGATGTGCCTGAGCCTCTGATATCTAGAGTACTGCTGGATGTGCCTGAGCCTCTGATATCTAGAGTACTGCTGGATGTGCCTGAGCCTCTGATATCTAGAGTACTGCTGGATGTGCCTGAGCCTCTGATATCTAGAGTACTGCTGGATGTGCCTGAGCCTCTGATATCTAGAGTACTGCTGGATGTGCCTGAGCCTCTGATATCTAGAGTACTGCTGGATGTGCCTGAGCCTCTGATATCTAGAGTACTGCTGGATGTGCCTGAGCCTCTGATATCTAGAGTACTGCTGGATGTGCCTGAGCCTCTGATATCTAGAGTACTGCTGGATGTGCCTGAGCCTCTGATATCTAGAGTACTGCTGGATGTGCCTCTGATATCTAGCTGCTGGATGTGCCTGATATCTAGAGTACTGCTGGATGTGCCTGAGCCTCTGATATCTAGAGTACTGCTGGATGTGCCTGAGCCTCTGATATCTGGAGAGTACTGCTGGATGTGCCTGAGCCTCTGATATCTAGATATCTGGATGTGCCTGGGCCTCTGAGTACTGCTGGATGTGCCTGGCCTCTGATATCTAGCCTGGATGCTGATATCTAGAGTACTGCTGGATGTGCCTGATATCTAGCCTCTGATATCTAGAGTACTGCTGGATGTGCCTGAGCCTCTGATATCTAGAGTACTGCTGGATGTGCCTGAGCCTCTGATATCTAGAGTACTGCTGGATGTGCCTGAGCCTCTGATATCTAGAGTACTGCTGGATGTGCCTGCCTGCTGGATGTGCCTGAGCCTCTGCTGCTGGATGTGCCTGATATCTAGAGTACTGCTGGATGTGCCTGAGCCTCTGATATCTAGAGTACTGCTGGATGTGCCTGAGCCTCTGATATCTAGAGTACTGCTGGATGTGCCTGAGCCTCTGATATCTAGAGTACTGCTGGATGTGCCTCTGATATCTAGAGTACTGCTGGATGTGCCTGAGCCTCTGATATCTAGCTGGAGTACCTCTGATATCTGGATGTGCCTGGGCCTCTGATATCTAGAGTACTGCTGGATGTGCCTGGGCCTCTGATATCTAGAGTACTGCTGGATGTGCCTGAGCCTCTGATATCTAGAGTACTGCTGGATGTGCCTGAGCCTCTCATATCTAGAGTACTGCTGGATGTACCTGTGCCTCTGATATCTAGAGTACTGCTGGATGTGCCTGCGCCTCTGATATCTAGAGTACTGCTGGATGTGCCTGAGCCTCTGATATCTAGAGTACTGCTGGATGTGCCTGAGCCTCTGATATCTAGAGTACTGCTGGATGTGCCTGAGCCTCTGATATCTAGAGTACTGCTGGATGTGCCTGAGCCTCTGATATCTAGAGTACTGCTGGATGTGCCTGAGCCTCTGATATCTAGAGTACTGCTGGATGTGCCTGAGCGTCTGATATCTAGAGTACTGCTGGATGTGTCTAAGCCTCTGATATCTAGAGTACTGCTGGATGTGTCTAAGCCTCTGATATCTAGAGTACTGCTGGATGTGCCTGAGCCTCTGATATCTAGAGTACTGCTGGATGTGTCTAAGCCTCTGATATCTAGAGTACTGCTGGATGTACCTGAGCCTCTGATATCTAGAGTACTGCTGGATGTGCCTGAGCCTCTGATATCTAGAGTACTGCTGGATGTGCCTGAGCCTCTGATATCTAGAGTATTGCTGGATGTGCCTGAGCCTCTGATATCTAGAGTACTGCTGGATGTGCCTGAGCCTCTGATATATAAAGTACTGCTGGATGTGCCTGAGCCTCTGAGGCCTAGAGTACTGCTGGATGTGTCTAAGCCTCTGATATCTAGAGTACTGTTGGATGTGCCTGAGCCTCTGATATCTAGAGTACTGCTGGATGTGCCTGAGCCTCTGATATCTAGAGTACTGCTGGATGTGCCTGAGCCTCTGATATCTAGAGTACTGCTGGATGTGCCTGAGCCTCTGATATCTAGAGTACTGCTGGATATGTCAAAGCCTCTGAAGCCTAGAGTACTGCTGGATGTGCCTGAGCCTCTGTTGTTGATTTAGTCAGATTTTTGTCAAATCCTCTCAGATAAAAGCAGACATTGACGAAGAAATTGCCTCTCATTGTACAAACCGTTTCTTGTCCAGTCCAACATTATATATTCAGCACAAACGGTATACTAAAAAGGATACAAGGTAAAAGTCATGTATGTAATAATAAATATGTTTTCCTCCACAAATGATGGTTTATTTAATTGCATTAATACTTTTAAAGAACACTCTGAAAATCCATCACTGACCTTTTACTAAGATGCATCACATCAGGTATTGTACAGATTATTTTGGTGCCGTAAGAGTAGCATTATATCATACATCAACCTTTTATCGAAATTGACCAAGCAGTATGCGTGTATATTTTTCATAAAAGGGGCAATGAAATGTGACTGACAATATATGTAATTTTTACAGAAGTCACAAAGGAAATGTGTAAACCAGTAATGGACACAGATGTAGTTTATCATGACCTCCTGCAGGTGTCACTAAAGAACTAATGATTTCCAAACACACATTCCACCCCTCCTTCAACCAAACCAGAGCGTAAAGAGGTGCCATTGGGAATTGGGACAGAGTGAGGCTGTGCTTGTTTCCAGCTGAGTGCGTCCTCTATCCCTCTCGGTACTAGTGTGTGTGTGTGTGTGTGTGTATGTGTTGGTGTGTGCCTCAGTGTATGTGTGTTGTCACTCTTCTCAAACCTACTCCCTGCTCAGCATGGCCAGATTTACGCAGAGTGAAAGCAGAAGGCATCAGCAGCCCCAGCCGACTCATCCCGCCCCTGTCAACCTGCTCCTCCAGCAACCGCTCCTACTGATCTCTCATCAGCATCAGCCTGCGCACAACCCGGTTCCGAAGCCCATGAACGGACCCGAAACCGTCTCAATGCACACGGACGGAGGCGCCATGAAAGACCAGGATGCTATCAAGCTCTTCATTGGACAGATACCCCGGAACCTTGAGGAAAAAGACCTGAAACCTCTCTTTGAGCAGTTTGGGAAAATCCACGAATTGTCTGTTCTGAAGGACCGATACACTGGCATGCATAAAGGTAGGGTTTTATTACGTTACTGTTACCAGGCTACAGATGGTCATTACATAGTAATTACTGTACTATCGTCCAGATGAAATGCAATTCTCATTCTATGTTCCTTTTTGTGGTAGTAATCCTCATCCATTATTCTCTGGTGTTAGACAAGCCTACGCACCTTTTTGGCTCCCACTGAAAAGCCTATATGACTTGCAGAATAAGATGGTATATCTGTTGGGGCAATTTGTTCTACTGTAATTTCACCCTAATAATGTAATATCTTATATATTTTTGTTGACACGCTACATTTGGGTTACTGTCATCTCATTGACTTGTATTTTAGGAAGATGGTCCAAATGTAATGTGTAAATTGTAAGTTGGTTTCTTACCTTAAGGCTTGTCACAGCTTTTCAACACTTTATTTCTTGCCCTCATTTTCAGACAACGATGTGCACTGTTTGTCCTCTCAAACATTGCTGTGTGTGTCATTTTATTTAAATATTTGGCAAATAGTCAAATGTATTGTGATACATATTTTGTGCATTTGTACCTCAGATTAGTTTTTTTATCATATTGCCATATTGCGTAGGATTCGCATTAACGATCAACAGGATAAGGCCTATGCCACCACTTGGCCTTCCCTCTTCCAAATGTGTGTGTGTGTGTGTCAGAGAGAGAGTGAGAACAAGTGCTAAATGAGAACCGGTGCCTTCATATGTGATGTGCCGAATGTGTGTGTGTGTGTGTGTGTGTAGGTCTAACCCTTGTTGGTCTGACTTACAGGTTGTGCGTTTCTTACCTACTGCGCCCGGGAGTCTGCCATCAAAGCCCAGAATGCATTGCATGAGCAAAAACCCTACCTGGGGTGAGTACACTGCCTGAATGCGGCCAATGGGGTTTTACACTGAACAAGAGATATGGTTAATGCTTTTTTTGCCGAAGATATCCGGCAGAGAGAGGCCAATTCTGTTGAGGGAGAATAAAAGAGAGAGGAGAGGAAGGGAAGTGCTGTACAAACAGCAGCGAACAGAGCCATGTAGACTGCTTGAGGCTGTTCACTCACTGAGAGGGCTGAGAATGGAGAGAGCTAGAGAAAGACAAGAGAAGGAAGAGGAGAGAGGGGAGGGGACGCGGTGACAGGCAAACTGAAGAGGGAAATGCAGAGGTACACTGAGAGAAAGCAAACAAAAAAGAATATAGGGAACGACAGATAGAGAGAGCAAAGGGAGGGGTTGAGGCTGAGGGGGCAACAGGGTACGGGGTGTTGGGTAGAGGTTGGTGTCTAATACCACACACAAGTCCCTTTAACACAGGTGTAGCAGATCACAGGGAATCTTAAAGATAGTTTTTTGTGCTCTATTGTATGCATTTGTGACCTAGAATATGCACTTTTCGGATTGGATGGTTATTCTTTTTGATATGTGTGCTGGCATTGTGTGAGTTTGTTGTGTGTTGTATGTGCGCGCCTGATTTGGGTGCTCGTGTTGTCCCTGTGGTTATTGTTTTTTGTAGTGTTCGTGCCGGTGTTTGTTTGTGTGTGTTTATGAGGCTTCATTGGTTGTAGGTCAACGCCATGTGGCATCAGAGCTGAGTGCAGCTTACTATTACATAACACTCCGCTAATTCTTCTCCTCTGTTTCCCAGTCCACTAACCTCACCCAGAGTGAACAAGATGAAAAGGAGAGAAACAGTAACAGGGAGGGAGTAGGCACAGAGCTCGCTCACTTCAGTTTTAAAAACCTTACAATAACCTGGTTGCATAAGTGTGCACACCCTTGACCTTATACTTTGTTGAAGCACCTTTTGATTTTATTGCTGCACTCAGTCTTGGGTAGGAGTCGATTAGCATGGCATATCTTGACTTGGCAATATTTGTCCAGTCTTCTTTGCAAAAGCCCTACAACTTTTGTCAGATTGTATGGACATCTCCTGTGCACAACCCTCTTCAGATCACCCTACAGATGTTCAATTGGATTCAGGTCTGGGCTCTGGCTGGGCCATTCCAAAACGGCAATCTTCTTCTGGAGAAGCCATGTTTTGATGTTTGTGTTTTGGGTTGTTGTCATGCTGAAAGGTGTACTCCCTCATCATCTTCAGCTTTCTAACAGAAGCATGAAGGTTTTGTGCCAAGATTGCCTGGTATTTGAAACTGTTCATAATTCACTGTACCCTGTCTAAGGCCCCGGTTCCAGCTGATGAAAAACAGCCCCAAAGCATGATGCTACCACCACCATGCTTCACTGGGGGTATGGTGTTCTTTGTGTGATGTGCAGTGTTGTTTTTGCACCAAACATTCCCTTTGGAGTTATTGCCAAAAAGTTCTACCTTAGTTTCATCAGACCATAACACATTTTCCCACATGCTTTTGGGAGACTTGATGTTTGTTTTTACAAAGTTCAGCGCGGCTTGGAAGTTTTTTGTTCGAAAGAAATGGTTTCCATCTTGCCACCCTACCCCATAGCCAATACATAGAATGCAGAAAGGAGATTGCTGTAGCACACACAGTATTTGCTAGAAATTCCTGCCGCTCCTTGCTGTAGGATTGTTGGAAGCCTCCGTGACCAGTTTTCTTCTTGTCTTATCATAATTTTTGAGGGACGTCTAGTTCTTGGTAATGTCTCTGTTGTGCCATATTCTCTCCACTTGATGATGACTGTCTTCATCATGGTAAAAATAATGCTTTGGTAATGATTTTGTACCCTTCTCCTGACTAAAATTTTCCAACAATGGGATCCCTCTGATGCTTTGGAAGCTCTCTACAGACAATGGCTTTTGCTCTGACATGCAACTAAGAAAATGTCAGAACATCCTACTGGAAGAACTGACCTTTATTTGTGATTAATCAGAGTCACTTTAAACTATGGCAGGCTTGTAATGACTTTTATTTAAAATGAGTTTGGATGTGATTGGTAATTTCTGAACAGAGCCACATCACCAGTTATAAGGGGGTGTGCACACTTATGCATCCAGGTTATTGTAAGGTTTTTATTTCCCCCCCTCACAGATTTCAGTTCATTTTTCAATTGAACTGTTCACGTTATAGGTCACGTTAAAGGTGGAAAATGTTCTGACACGATTTATCTTTCTAAATTTTTTTCAGATTACAAAAACCTGGCATTTTTACCCGGGTTGTGTAGACTTTTATATCCACTGTACATACTCTACATACAAGAGAGGAAGTTAGATTGTGTCATATCAAACACTACAATAGGGTCAACCCCCAACACAGTGTGAGATGGCCAGAATAACAGCTTGTTCTACTCACGCCTACTAACCCATATTGAAACAATTCTCCTCAGTTCGTGCCTCTCCCGATATCTTTATTTTTTCCCTTTCCTGTGTCTTCCCCTCTCTCCTGCACGTCTCCACAGCCTCCCCCGTCTCTCAATTCCATCTCCCCCCTCTCATTCCACGGTCTCCCCTTCCCTCTTCCATTTCCCCCTTCTCTCTGGCCCTCTCTCGATCTCCAGTCTAGCCCTCAGTATCTCACTCTATTTTTATCTTTCTCTCTCTCCCTCTCTTCTCACAGCTAAAGGTTTTCACTCTAATCTTCTTTCTCGCCCCACTCTTTCTCTCAAAACCTAGCTCTCCTCCCTCGCAAGTTTTTGTGTGTGTGTGCGTGTGTGTGTGTGTGTGTGTGTGTGTGCGTGTGTGCGTGTGTGCGTGTGTGTGTGTGCGTGCGTGTGTGTGTGTGTGTGTGTGTGTGTGTGCGTGCGTGTGTGTGTGTGTGTGTGTGTGTGTGTGTGTGTGTGTGTGTGTGTGCGTGTGTGTGTGTGTGTGAGTGATTGTGTTTATGCGTTCTAATTGCTGTTTCTCTTTCTCTCTCATCCTTCTCTTTCTCTCACATCCTTCTCTTCTTTCATCCTTCTCTCTGTTCAGTGGAGGAGTGACAGCTTCATCAGAAATAATTGGCTGCTTGCACTGTGCAGCTGCATGCCTCTCAACCCCCCTCGTCCCTCATTTCTGATCTTTTATTCATCTGCGATGTTGTAATGCAAAATTAATTAGGCTTAATAATAGATCTGGTGGGGTATAGGTTAGACAGGCAGACTGACATTAAAGCGAGTGTTTACTGGTACGATCGGCATCCAGGTTTCTCCCATGATTAATAGAAAACAGGGATGAAACTATATATATGTATATTTTTGGATGGCATCGACACTATAGGAGGCGTCATTTCAAAGAGCATATTCAAGGTTTAACATCGAGATGAATGCACACATGCAAATACACACACGCACACATTCTCTGTCACTCCATATTCTATTTCCGTGTCCCGCCAGGTGTTTGCATGTAGCTGACATATTGTTCGTATTGTGTCGTGTGACTGGGCCGTGACATTTCTGGCTCACATTGATGGATTCCCAACCTGAGCCAGGCCACTAGGCTATGATTGAGCCCCATGAGTGGTGTCACTGTGATTTACGCTCCCTCTGCAACGTGTGTGCCCATTAATCCAGTGCACTGAAACAGATTAAACACGACTTAGTGTTCCTCTTGGGGATCCTTACTCTGACGGAATCTCTCTCAGAAGACACAGGTGACAACACGGGGATATACTGTGTCTGTTATGTCTGTTATGTCTGTTATGTCTGTTGTGCTGTACATTGCAATCAGGAAGCATTCAGACCCCTTCGCTTCTACCACATTTCGTAACGTTACATACTTACACCTCATCACAGTACACATTATGATTAACTAACCTACACATCATGTTTTTTAATGTTTTTAGCAAAATGCTGAAAATATATATAAAAATAAATTGCACATTTGTTCAAGTATTCAGACCCTTTGCTAAGAACATATTATTGAGCTCAGATGCGTGCAGGTTCCATTAATCAGCTTTGAGATGTTTCCTTAAGGTCTCCCCAAAACTTTGCAAACAGGTTTAAGTCTGAGCTCCTACAGGACAACACATTCATAGAGTTGCCCTAAAGCCATTACGCATTATATTGGCTGTGTGCTAAGGGTCTTGGTTGTGCTGAAAGATAAATCACCCAGTCATATTGAAGGACATATTTGTATTTTGCTCCGTTCAACTTCGCTTATACTTAACCAGTCTCCAAGTTCCTGCTGCTGAGAAGCATCTCCATAGCATGAGGCTCCCGCCATCATGCTTCACTAGAAGGCAGCCAAGGAGTAAGCAGTGCCTTGTTTCCACCAGTAGAAGCGCTTGGCATCCAAGCCTAACAGTTATATTTTGATGTCATCGGCCCAGTTTTCCTCTCGCTCTCCTTCTGTCCTTCAGGCAGCATGTCATATGTCTTTTACTCATGAGTGGCTCTCATTTAGCCAGTTCACCATGAATGCCTGATTGATGGGGTGCTGCAGAGACTTTGGCAATGTCTCTCATCTCAGCCCCAGCGTGAGGTCCTGAGTTTGGCCAGTTTTTCTCGGGTGACCAGCTCCTATACAAGTGTTGGTGGTTCCAAACAATTCTATTTAGGAATGATAAAGGCTACTGTGTTTTGGGGGACGTTGAAGTCATGCAGAAATGTTGAAGTCTGCAGAAATGTTGAAGTCATGCAGAAATGTTTTGGTACCCTTCGCCAGATCTGCGCCTTGACACAATCTCTGAACTATTAAACAATTAAACTGTGTAACATAAAACCTGTCCACATTGAACCTGCAGATTATTGTTGGGGAACTCCAGTCAGTCAATATGAAATATCATTGTGCTCCTGTGTAACATGTTTTTTTTTGAGCAATTACAACAGACACAATGCAAATGGATGGTTGTGTTCCAAGTGAGACGCTTCAGTAGAATGATGTATTGCAAGAGGAAATGGCATAAGGGTGGTGTACTGGGAAAGATGGGTTGATCTGTGGACTCGGGGAGTTAATATTGATGTTGGTGTGGACAGATGGATTGCGTGCTTTTTTCGTAAAAATTCAACACTTGTATAAAAACATGTGCAGGTATTAATCAACTACAGATACTGCAATGTTCAATGATAGGTGGCTGTAAGAAGCAGACCGTCTCTAATCAGGGTAAGGGGAAAGGATGCCTTGGAAAGATTTCACCCACACACACATCTAGTACCTCTGACTAGTTTTATTCATCTAATTCTAGGTATATGTTACAAAATATATGTTTGAGACCTTTACATGTCTCTCAATTCTAGCTGGTTTATCATATGTATTTTGTTTGGATCGCCAGCAAGTGATAGTTGTGTGATTGCCTTTAGGGTTTATCAACACACAATATCTGTATGTCAGTCCCTCACCAAAACAATGGCATTGTATTCACCTCTATATCAACATTTTGAAAGAAGAACAAATTATAATTTGGTCCATATTGATTTTTTTGCCACATCGGTTTATCCGAAATATATTCAACACAATCCATCTTCTTTGAAGATCTAGGCTACTTTATTGGATTGGACCTTGAAATCTAGATTCCTGCTCTGACCATTTCCCTCTTGAATGCACCATGATAGATGCCCCATTAAACTCACTACAGCCCCTATTGTTTCTAGGTAGACTGATCAAACTATCCTCAAGTATCTTTCCCGCAAAACAAAAACCCTCCTAGGAGATTAGGATTCTATACTTATACTTCTATACAGTTCAACATGACACACAGAACAAGGTTAACAGAGGTAGATAATTGGGGAAGCTAATATTACAGTTTTTTAAATTAGATATCTGTGATTCAAGAGTAGGCTATCTGCTCACTAACATATTATTTATATATTTACTTAGGGATACATGCGCACTTATCCGCATTCCATATTTTTTCATCTGCATCGCTCCATCTACCCATTCACACATGACGGTATACACCCACATGTACTGGATATGCCCGTTTGCAAAAGTTCAACTACTCATTTAAAAGCGAATCATAACTGAGAGGAGATAGGAATGTTTTACTGGACTCTCTAAGGGAAAATGCCACGAAGACAGGGTAAAATTGACAATCTCCTCCTGAGGCAAGAGTCTCTTTCTGTAATGTTAGTTACTATTTGTAAATATTCATGACAAATTATATAAATTGATTTTATGTATTGATTGGGGCAAAAGCCATAAAACAAACACTACAAGAATGAACGTAAAAACTAGACACTGATGATAAAATAAAATTGTGCAAATACAGCAGCTTACGACTAATATCAAAACAGTACTCAAACACAACAGTAACTCTATATATTGATGTGGCAAAGAAACAATATCTAACTCCGTGCACCAAGACCCAGTGACTTTTATAACAAACATAGTCACAGAATCGAACCCTGCTGTGCCCACTCCAATCCCCCACATTTGATTCAGGTGACTTCAAAACGTATATAGTTGCCCGCAGGGAACTTCACCGCCCTCCTAGCCCAGTAGATGTTCTCAGGCGGCCAGTCCTCTTCTGGCTGTGCTAGGTGAAGTTATGATAGTTTAGTTTAAAAATTATTAAATGTGTTTTGAAGTGTTTTTTGTCCAGGTATAATCAGAAAGGGAAAACTGAGATGCCAAATGCTAATGCTTTAAATATTATTATTATTAAACCCCTGTCGTTTTAATTAAAGAAGTTAATATTTGGCATCTATAGACGAAGGTCCTTTGTCAATCCATACACCAGCACAGTACAAATAAAACCATGTCCGCTATTGACCAATCAATATTCTATCGGGTGTGCTTTTGCACATGGACAAGAAACATCATCTAACATTATGTCCTAATGATGAAACAGCATTAGGGCAGGAAACATCATCGTGTTTCAATTGGGGAATCTATGAATCAATGGTGCTTATGGGTTTCTCATTGCAAAAGGGATGCAATAAGGCCAATAGTAGCTGAATGCTTACATAAGCTCATTGCTGCTTGCAGCTTTAATGACTATTTTAATTATTGCGTTTTTTGGTCTTTTTTATGACTTCCATTAGATAAAATAGACCTAAAATTTGTGCATGCTGATACAGGCCCAATGACCACAACGTCTGATGCAATTGCATGCAAAGGGCCTCATGGTGGTGCTGTAACAAGCCTCTGAGGTTGACAATTCTGCAAGCTTACCACATTTACGCCATGCGTCTTAGCTTCAGGAAACATCCTTATGCCCAACTCCCCACGAGGAACATTTTTGTGCATGGAACGCATATTGAAATTTGCACCATTTTGGATTTTGTAAGAAACACTTGAAATGATACTCCTATAGCACCAAATGTCAACCGACATGTTCTGTGCATGTATTGGACTTACTTTAAGACTGTTGGAAAAGCATCCCAGGTAACAAAATATAGCCGGTTGAGAGAATTCCACATGTGTGCAACACTATCAGCTCAAAGGATAGCTACTTAAGAAATATCTAAAAATAAATGTCAATTGATTTTTTTCAAACTGTTTGGTTGATGATTTCCATTTGTTTTAATGTTTTCAATGTTCTATAATGTGGAAAATGGCACTGTATATTTGGAGTCTCAGCAACTTCTTGATGCTTACGGGCACGATACACCAGGCACTTCAAAGACGAAATTCGCCTAGCGTATTTTCGCCTCCCATTCATTTTCAATTAGGTCACATGACAGTGTTGAGCAAGGCATTGTGGGATACCTGGCGTTGCGAAGATAGCGTGTGAAGCGTCTAAAGATAGGACCCATCCTATTCTATGCAAATTTAATACGATTTTCGCTCCTACGAGCTTGGGCTATAGCCAAACAATGTGTCTGTGTACCTTCTATACGCGGCATCCAAAATGTTACTACGTTCAAAATGGAGGAACATGTAATAATTGCAGTTTCTGGAATCGATTAGTAATTTTCTATTTTCCTGACATGCATCAATTTATTTCAGGATGGAGTTTAAATTGTTAGCTAGTAAGCTGGAGTACAGGGTGAGATGGTAGGAAGCTGAGAAATGTAATCTCTTTTTGGGCTATTTTTCATATGAAATAATCCCACTGTACGTTAATTTTGGAGTTGGCTGACAAACAGAACAATTAAATGCTACTCACCGTAGGCAAATAGCAAGACGTTTGGCTGGACTAATTGCTCTACGAAACCAGGTGTCCCGCCCAAGTGGCAACCTTCCGGTCTCTCTCCTGAAACCAATAAGGAAGTGAGTACAACTGCAATTCATTGACTGGCCGCTTGCTGGCTGGCTGCAGAAGTGAGTCAAATCTGTATCTCCCCCATGTTAAAATGATCAACTTTACAGCAGAAAAAAACATGTTTACAGCCTGGTTCTCTATTTGGATTTGGTCTATACAGCAAATTTTGCCCTTCATAACAACTGTGAGGGGGGTGAATTTCTTAATTACTCATCCGTTTAGTTGATTAATATTTAAAGTTCTGCATAATTAAGGGTGTGTCCAGCGGATTCCCACATTACCGGATGCCTGCATTTCATAAATAGCGTAACATTTATTAACACTGACTATATTTGGAAGTGTTTTTTGACATGTCCTCAAAGATATGTGTAAGAAATTAGCCTATAATTACTCAGTAAACAGCATCCAGGCTCCTCAGCTCCATCCACGTACCGCCTCTTTGACCATTTTCGTTTATCCGGGAGTGACGCGCTGCCAAGATGGCGACAGCGATACGCCCACTTTAGGCTTCAAAAACGGTCTTCAGAACCCTACGGGTGACGTCACGGATACTACGTCCATTTCTTTATACAGTCTATGGTCCTGCCTCACAATCTGGAATCCCACCCTAGACAGAATTTGGTCAAACTCGGCCTTGGTGAGCCGAAAATAACCCTGGAACCAGGCATCGTCAAGGCGGAGTTCCTGAACAAGCCTATATGGTACTCCCCATGAGTTTATCGGGACAAAATAATAGGGTTCACCCAAATGGAACGGTGCTGCCGGCGCAACACCCTGTGATGAAGCAGCAATGATAATGCAACAAGCCTCTTTCTCTCGTTATCCATGTTTGAAATAGAGATATTTTTGTGTAAATCAATTTATATGCAATTATTCCCTCCACAAATATGTAATATGAGCGGGAAGTATTTTCATTTGTCAAGAATGCTTGAATAAAAATGCATATTGAGCAAACATAATACGTCGTCATGACACAAACAATCATAGTAACAACTACTGAAACTACTTTCTCACCTTGCTTATAGAAAATGTTGAATTATGATTAATCTGGTCTATTTTCATCAACCTAATTCTTAGCAAAAGTGTGCATTGGAATAATGAAGTGAAAACGTTCTGCGTCGTTATTTTTTGGTTGGCTCTCTTAAGGACAGAATATGAAATTGTATAACGATAATATTTTGTGCTGGTTAAAATACTAGGGATGGGTATTTTCTATGTTTCTAATGGATCCGGAAATAATTAGCCGACGTCATTGTGTTGAAATATTGTCACGTCTGGACCTGTGGCCTATTTCTCCACTGGCGTGTCTGGGTGAGTGGTCCCCCTCTCCTCTGCCGGCCTCCCCTCTACCCGCCTCCCCTCTGCCGGTCAGATGAGGGAAATCCCTCTGGGACAGCCTCACCAATCCGCCTCCCCAACTAATCTCCTAATAGTGACGGGCTATGGACCAAACAAGTAACCGAGGAGCTAACCAATGGTTTAGTTAAATATATAGAAACTACCACCCAGTATACACAGTAGAAGACGAGGGACTGAAATAAATCATTCAAATTGCATTGGGATCCCCATCATACAATCTACCCCTATTGTTTTGAGAAAACACAACTCGTATGACAGCGAGAGGGAGGATGGACATGCTGGAGAAAGAAGAGGATGTTACTCTCACTGGAGATCACCGGACATCAGCAAACTTCATTTCACTTCATTCTGTTTGTCATTCATATTACAAAGGCGGTTATAGACTTCTTTAAAATTAATCTGGCAACTTTACATATAAAGCAATTATTTTGGCCTATAGGCTTAAGTTCTGAAATAATCTTGCTTTGACATTGATGGTTTCACCTCGCACCATGTCATTTTGTTTTTGAAAAAAATTGTCTTTCATTTTGACTATTGCCTGAAGTTCTAAGGTGATCCAGTATTTTTGGTAACCTTCAGGTTATCAAAATGGATTTCAATTGAATTAAATTGATTTCATTCAGTGTTTTACATGATGATAACAAGCTTGGGGAAAATGCGATTAATTCGTTAATTTTTGTAATCGATTCCCGGCCCTAATTTTTACAACTCGCTGTATTTGCGCATATTTCCTTTCATTTCAACAAGTTAGTGTTTTTTGCCCTTTGAACAGATTACCTGGCTCTGCATATGGCTTTCCTGCACTACAAATACAGTATAGCACTAATTTCTTTGGTACTGCAGAGTTTTAACAATCTATTGAGAAATCAATTGTTCGGTGTGTGTGATAAAAGTTCTCAAAGTTGTGTTTGTCTTCTCTTGTTACTGGTAGATGTTTCAGTTGAGTCAAAAACTGTCACGAATGGGTGAGTTGTGTTGTCACTGGGTGTTTAGGGGAGAGCACTTTAGGGGAGAGCACTTCTCTGTTGTCACTGGGTGTTTAGGGGAGAGCACTTCTCTGACAAAAAATGTAATGATATTAGCAACAACTTAGCGATTCATGAATCGTCTATATATAATTATCTTACGTTGGACCGACCTTACGACTCCCAGCCTGCATTTCAAAGTAAACAAACATGGCCGCGCATCAACGTATTTATCTAAAGAAATCGATGTAACCTGATGACATGGTTCTTATTACCAAGTATGCAAAAATCTGAATGTATTATTTGTTATAAGCATTTTAAAATATGTGAAGAAGAAAATCAATTATTACCACACAAATGAGTTAGCATGTTTATTGATATAAGTGCACCTTTCACGCCGGAACTCATTCAGTACATTCACATCATCTTTGACAGTCCCTCATTAGTCTGAAAATTATCCGTAGTCAGGAATGAGCACTCAGTCCCGATGGCTAATTCTCCAGTCTCAAATAATCTTCACAATTACGTAAAAGTTGACAGATCATACGGTTAACCTTAGTTATAACCAAACTAGCTAACGTCAATGAAAAAAAAAAAATTCAAATTCAGAACTCACACGCAAAATAACTCACGCTGAGGGGCCTGGAAGGTGTATTTGGAACATAAGCGTGAAAAGATTAAGGTCCCTGGTTAGGTTCACGAATGAATCCCATGAGGAATATAACAGATCTCTGAAACTTGCCATGCCGGTAACACCGATTTTATGTACAGACGTGACAGAGGTTAGACACAGATAGACCCTGTGGTTCCAGCGAATTTAAGATTTACATTAACATTTATCAATTAAATGCACCAAATTTGGAAATTTTCTGAGATGGTGATCAGTATAGTATGTGTCTTTGACGCTTAACGCTTCCCAGAATATATTAATTTTCTCTAGACACACACATTTTCTCTTCTTTCTGCACACTCTACTCTTTTCAAGTCACACCATTTCCACTAGCTCCTCCACACCCACTGTCCTCTTTTCAACACACTTCCTCCACGCTGGCACATACATACACGCATATTCTTTTTTCCCACACACAGGCAATTCAAGTGTATTCTTAATTTAGACAGCAGGACTGCTAGTAGCACTGGCAATTGCAAAAAGCACCTTGAGGGAGCATAAGGTGAGCTGCATTTGGTGCTCCTTTTGGCCCCCTGAAATGCTGCTCACAGCTTTAATTGTTATTGTGTTTTTATATTAACTGCATATTTCATTGGATGCCTTCATCAACCGGGATGCAGACACCTCAGTTGTTATTGTAGGTGTGGTTCACGCTGTAAAACTGGTGTGTTAAAGGTTCTCTCCATTGAAAACCTTCTTTCCTACAACCTGTGTATTGACACCCATATGATCATGTTATGCAGCTATCTACATACAAGGTGCTCAAGGATGTCTTGTCTTTAGCGGCATTAGGAACATTCTTGAATATCCTGCCGTACCAGGGCGTGGTTTAGATGGACAATCTTGCAGTCCCAGGGCGTGGTTTAGATGGACAATCTTGTCGTACCAGGCCGTGGTTTAGATGGACAATCCTGTCGTACCAGGGCGTGGCTTAGATGGACAATCCTGCCGTACCGGGGCGTGGCATAGATGGACAATCCTGCCGTACCAGGGCGTGGCTTAGATGGACAATCTTGCAGTCCCAGGACGTGGCTTAGATGGATAATCCTGCCGTATCAGGGCGTGGTTTAGATGGACAATCCTGCCGTACCAGGGCGTGATTTAGATGGACAATCCTGCCGTACCAGGGCGTGGCTTAGATGGACAATCTTGCCGTACCAGGACGTGGCTTAAATGGACAATCCTGCCATACCGGGGCGTGGCTTAGATGGACAATCCTGCCGTACCAGGGCGTGGTTTAGATGGACAATCCTGCCGTACCAGGGCGTGGTTTAGCTGGACAATCCTGCCGTATCAGGGCTTGGCTTAGATGGACAATCTTGCCATACGGGGCATGGCTTAGATGGACAATCCTGCCATACCAGGGCGTGGTTTAGATGGACAATCCTGCCGTACCAGGGCGTGGTTTAGCTGGACAATCCTGCTGTACCAGGGCGTGGCTTAGATGGACAATCTTGCCGTACCAGGGCGTGGCTTAGATGGACAATCTTGCCGTACCAGGGCTTGGCTTAGATGGACAATCTTGCCGTACCAGGGCTTGGCTTAGATGGACAATCTTGCCGTACCAGGGCATGGCTTAGATGGACAATCCTGCCGTACCAGGGCGTGGCTTAGATGGACAATCTTGCCGTACCAGGGCTTGGCTTAGATGGACAATCTTGCCGTACCAGGGCATGGCTTAGATGGACAATCCTGCCGTACCAGGGCGTGGCTTAGATGGACAATCTTGCCGTACCAGGGCATGGCTTAGATGGACAATCCTGCCGTACCAGGGCTTGGCTTAGATGGACAATCTTGCCGTACCAGGGCTTGGCTTAGATGGACAATCTTGCCGTACCAGGGCATGGCTTAGATGGACAATCCTGCCGTACCAGGGCGTGGCTTAGATGGACAATCTTGCCGTACCAGGGCGTGGTTTAGCTGGACAATCCTGCTGTACCAGGGCGTGGCTTAGATGGACAATCTTGCCGTACCAGGGCGTGGCTTAGATGGACAATCTTGCCGTACCAGGGCTTGGCTTAGATGGACAATCTTGCCGTACCAGGGCATGGCTTAGATGGACAATCCTGCCGTACCAGGGCGTGGCTTAGATGGACAATCCTGCCATGGGACAGTTTTTCAGTAGTAGTTTACCATTGTCAATTGATGTTAAGTTTGAAGTGGCTGTAGTGCTCTAGGGTGATTTGTAGTGATCACCAACCCACACATCTTCACTTAGGTACTTAATATTATATATTAAGTGTACTGTTTGTCATTTTCCATAGTTTTCAAAGCTCCAATGGACCATATATATTTTCTCTAGTTTGGCAACATCACATGACTTGTGAATTTGTCCCATCAAGATTAAAGGTTTGGTTCCTACGTATGTTACTACTACCGAACTCAATGTCAGTGACCAGTAGTTTCTTCTAATTCTCTTGTAATTTTTGTGGTGATTCTCAGACCACTCGGTTCTTCGTCGTCTTTTTACAGTGATTGTTCCATCATGTTAAACCTGCATTCAGTGGACTGATAATCATTGACTTAATATCATCTCTGTGGTTATAATTTCCAGAGTAAGCCGATTGTTGTTAGTAAAGAACGGTGCTGTCATTTTACTTAGAGGTGTGTGTCCTGATGTACTGTATATGTAAAAGTGTGTGTGTGATGTGTCAGATACTCACTTCTCTCAGGTTGATGGTCATTACCTGTCACTGATCAGTTTTTATCATTATCTGGCATTCCTTGCTCTTTGTCTCCTCCCTCTGTCTCCTCCCTCTGCCTCCTGTCTCCTCCCTCTGCCTCCTCCCTCTGTCTCCTCCCTCCTCCTCCTGCCTCCTCCCTCTGTCTCCTCCCTCTGCCTCCTGCCTCCTCCCTCTGCCTCCTCCCTCTGTCTCCTCCTCCCTCTGACTCCTCCCTCTGCCTTCTCACTCTGTCTCCTCCTTTTGCCTCCTTCCTTCCCAGTGCATCTCTCTTCTTGTCTCCCTGTCACTCTATCACTCACTATCATCTCTATCTCTCATCTCTTTTTGTTTTCCTCTCTGTCCTCTCATCCTTCTTTGTCTCTGATTGTGTCCACCTCTGCTGTATTTCTGCCCTGCCTGTCTTTACATATATTTCATTACCACAGTGTGTTCTGACATGCAAAACATCATTTTTCCGAGCCAAGTTCTCCAGTGGGCAGAGAACTCTTCTTTCTTTTTTTCTCTCCAGTAGGCAGAGAGCACATGACGATGTGGTAACACACACACACACACACACTTACATTGGCAGGCATGTTTATTCTTCAGAGAGCATATGTATTAATCTCTATATCTGCCTCTGAGAGCATTTTCTGATTTCCTCTCGCTAGGATAACGCTCCCCGAGGTTCTGTGAAGTCCAGCAGCAGCAACAGACCTATCGCTGGAATAATCAGTCCACATCTATTATTTAACTAAGTTAAATCAAAATATTAAGGCCCCAAAAGGCTGCAGATCATCCTCACAACAACTGTGTTTGCAATAGCGTGCTGACAGATAAACACTGCGATGCCGAGCAGAACGGCAACACTGCAAATATGTTGAAATCCACATTTGGTTATTTGCATCAGATTACCATTAGTTTCAGGAACTGCTACTGTTTTGGTTAGTGTGTGTGTGTGTGTGTGTGTGTGTGTGTGTGTGTGTGTGTGTGTGTGTGTGTGTGTGTGTGTGTGTGTGTGTGTGTGTGTGTGTGTGTGTGTGTGTGTGTGTGTGTGTGTGTGTGTGTGTGTGTGTGTGTGTGTGTGTGTGTGTGTGTGAGTTTATGTGAGTTTATGTGTGCATGTTTGTACGCGCGTTTGTATGTGAGGTCTGTTGGTATCTGTGGGCTGCTCGATGTGTGAAGTGTCATTTGTGTGTGGGTATGCTTCCACACACTGCTGTCTCCATTTGCCTCGGCTCAGAGCTGTCTCTGCATATCATGGCTTGGCATGTTCTTATGGCAGACATGCCTGACTGGAGAATCTCCTGTGACAGCCGTGTCATTCTTATGCCAACACACACACACACACACACACATGCATGCAAGTGCTTTTTCATTCACTACCGAGCTATCGCCCACACACGGACACACACACACATAGACACTCTTGCACACGCACACACACACACACACACACACACACACACACACACACACACACACACACACACACACACACACACACACACACACACACACACACACACACACACACAAAAACACACAAACACACACAGTCACTCCTACACACACACACAAACACACACACACACACATACAAACAGACACACACACTCTCCTTTTCTTTCAGTAAGCAAACAGGCCTTTCTCCTCACCCCAAAAGCTCCCTCAGCTCCCTGGCTGTTTTCTGTGTGAATGTACACAATATAATACCTAACCATAATCCACTTCCTGTGACTAGAACATGGCTGTGTATGATTTAACAGTGTGAAAGAACAAACAGAACACGTTCGCCCGCCCGGGGACCTCGTTCATTTGGCTACATCAACGTTTTCTCAATTCCAGCGCGTATGAATTGGACATACTTTTGGGGTAGTAATCTACTGTTGGAGTGCTGAGGACTAGCAGGGCTGGAGACAGGCAGGGATGATGAGGGAGCTTGTAAAGGAGCGGAGCAATGGTACAGAGATACAAGGGAAGGGGTCGAAGTACAGCGGAAGGAGGGATTCTTAAATAGAGAGATGTACGATGGGGAGAACTGAACGGGAGGTGAGGGCAAAGAGAAAAATGTACAGAAAGGGAAGAGGAGGGCAACTCTAGCGTGAAATGACCCCCTAGCTCTTTCTATTAAAGCCGTATACAGAGTAATCAATAGCCCTATTCAGTCCCTCTGCGGTGGGACAAGTCAAAGGTCTTAGTGCACACAAAGGAAGGCGGCTGGTATTGTCATTGCTGACCTTCTCGGGCCCGGGTCACCTATTGATTATACCAGCAGGGAGGACCCACACACTGATTTCTCCTGCTGAATAGAGTGATGAAGGGCTGTGTCTAAATGGTGAAATGCACAGAGCCGTATGTGGGATGGGCTTCACCGAGACATGTTGTTGCTCAGAGGCAGGTGGTGTTTTTGCTCCGGGAGTTTAATCAAACGGCTGCAACCCCGATCTGTGCCCGTGTATCTTCATTCTGTGACATTAACCCGCTATCTTTCCTCCCTCTCTGTTTTTCTGTCTTCCCTTTTGTCCCCCGCCTACTCTTTCTCTCACTCTCTCACTCTCTCTCTCTCTCTCTCTCTATCTGTGTCTCTGACTGTAGATGACTCGTCCTATCCAAGTGAAACCAGCTGACAGTGAGTGTCGTGGAGGTACTTATCTTTTATACTATCTTTCTCTCCTCGCTCCCTCTTTTCTTTCGCTCATTACACGAGCTTCCCTTACTGTCTTTATCCCTTTCAGGTTTTATCCATGTCACGCTTATTCCTTTCTCATTCTTCCATGGCTTTAGTTTTGTGTGAGTGTGAGTGTGAGTGTGAGTGTGTGTGTGTGTGTGTGTGTGTGTGTGTGTGTGTGTGTGTGTGTGTGTGTGTGTGTGTGTGTGTGTGTGTGTGTGTGTGTGTGTGTGCGTGTGTATGTGTGTCCTCAGGAGGAAGGGGTGTAACTATGTAAATGTTCCCTCACCCAGTCCACCACATTAGCTGATAATAGTGTCTCTGGTTGCTGTTTTTGGCCTCTGCCCAACAGTGGATTTTCTGCCCTAGTTTCACTTACATCAAGCCTCTCTTTCTGCTCTCTGTTTGCTCTTCTCTGTGTGTGTGTGTGTGTGTGTACGACAGTGTGCTGTTTTGTCTTATACTGCTCTCTATCATCTGTCTTTGAATTGTGCATTTGTCTCGGGGCTCCTAAATGGCACAGCGGTTTAAAGCGCTACATTGCAGGCCAGCCGTGCCATTGCAAACTGGCCACATCATAGCAACCCGGTTCGGGAGTCCAACAACAGGACAATGAACATTTGCTCGTCTCGCTCTAGCGACTCCTTGTGGCAGCTTTCTCCTCCAAGCATACACCTTCTGGCATGTACCTTCTGGCAAGCTTTCTGGTTGAGTAACCAATGTGATAAGAAACAGAACAGCCTGGTGGAACGTGCTTCAAAGAACAAATGTCCCCACCGTCGACTCGCCAAAGTCTGTTAGAAGCTCCTGCCATGAGGCGAGGCAATAACGACAAATCGGACACCACAGAAAAAAGAGCAAAAAAGATATGTATTAATTATAAAGAAAGAGCCACAATGTACAGGGGTGTTGTAAAGGTCCTCCTGTGGTCATTAGTGGTCTCAGTGGATGGCTCGGCATTTTATTACTCTCATAAAACAAACCCTAATTTTCTTTCCTATTGATTTTGGTCCGGGCTCTGTGTCCGCATCCAGCGCACAATGCAATGTATGGAAGAGCATATATTCACCAAAAGGATCCTAAGTCCTCCCCGTAAATATCTTAATCGTTATTATCTTAAAGTCAAAAAACTGATGCTATGTCTGTTTCCCTTGTCTGAGATGCTTTGTGAATACATACCTGCTGGGAGTGAATAGGAATCATTTGTTATGCCAATCTGATTCTGTACATGCATGTTTGTGGCACGGCAATTACTTCAAGAGACTTTATATTGGCTACTATAGTTTTAATGAGATGGACAAAATGTGTGTCCTATATAATTTGAAAATATTTTAAGCATTTAATGAATGTTACGTGTTACACTTTCCTGGGAGATATTCCTTGTGGCTACTCAGGTGTGAAGATGATGCTTTCCTGTAGTTTACGTGTTACACTTTCCTGAGAGATATTCCATGTGGCTAGTGGCTACTCAGGTGTGAAGAAGATGCTTCTGCTCAGTGTGTGTCCGAGTGGAATGAGCCGTGACGTAGGAAGTCTGGTTCTGCATCATGTACAAACAGAATCAGAAAAAAATTGCTTTGTTGAAAAGCAACTGAAAACATTGGCACCGCAACAAATCTGCTATCGCCAGCGACAGAACTTGGTTGAAAGAGAGAGAGCCATGTTAGTAATCAGGTGAACAACATTTCCAGCAGGTTCAGTTTTTTTCCAAGTCTGCGGTCTAGCCAAAGAGCTACTCAGGCATGTGTTTTACGCATTTTTTTAATTAAGTCTGAATCGAAAATGATATTTAAATGTTATGTTAATGTTATTTAGGTTTTATTAATCTGATGTAGTCTAATTACACTTCTAGGGCAGTGGGCCTTAGATCACGACAGTTCTAATGTATGGAACATGTTTGCACTTTTACAAAGAGTGAATTAATCGTATTAGAGGCAATATACATGATGTAATTGTCCATGTGAAAGCTAGGTGAATTACAGCATCAACAGTTTGCTCTCCACACCAACTCACCCTGACCCGCCAATTACCCCTTTGGTCGACTAAGTGACACATGCTGTAAAAACGATATTTTGTGAAATGTAAACATGTTAAAAAGCGTTGGATCTCTGATTTTCCTGACTATTCAGTGCTCGTGTTCTCACTTGAATGGAAATTGAGTGAGGCGTGTAGAATTTCTGCATCCAGTAAATGAGAGGGATTTTCCTTCCACCTGTCTGACAGTATTCTTCAATGGGCTTGAGATGATCGTGTTTCTCAGTGAAACCAATTAAGGAGACATAGGGGACATATTTCCCATGTGAGAACAGAATAAAACTTTTTCTCTGACATTTAGCCACACACCCTGTCCCTTTAATGCAAGTCATTGGCTGTGACTGTTATGTTTGGTGATATTTTCTGACAGCACTTAATGGAAAGTTAAATCGGATTCTAATATTTGAGAATATTGAACAAGGGCTCATCTTTGCACAATCTATCACAGGCTCATTAGAAATAGGTAAATGGGCTAAACCTGCCAGTTGGATTTTCAAGCTGTTGATGAAAGGACTTTTTTGCAGAAGGCAGAACACTGCTCCCTAACTGTTCAGCACCATGGACAACACCACAGCCTATCAGAGCCCGGAGACAGGTTGTCAGGGGCAACAGCTGCTTCCCCCAGTCACGAGAGTTTCAGAATGAAGGTAGCTAGACACTCAATATCAACAGCATCCCACTGTGTTCACCAGAACTGATCTTATACAGCTACAAGGTGAATTGGTTTCTGCTTCATGGGTCACATGCATCCTAAACCTCCACTGTTCCTGCTTTTCAGATGAAAAGGGTTTGATGCCATTAGCATTGCCACTACTATCTTGAAATACAAACACATGCGTGCACAGATCAATGAATAGCCTTCGACTGCAGCACTCACTGCAAAATATGAATTCACACACACACACACACACACACACACACACACACAAGCACAGACAAACAAACCCAAACACCACGAACACACACAATGTGGTTTAGGATTGATAAGCTTCAGGAAAGAGGGGAAGATGAAAGAGAAGACTTAGGAGGAGATAGTCAACTTTTGGATTTATGCAGAGAGAACTTCTCAAGTAATCAACTAGCTAATTAGCTCTGCCTCCAACAAGCCCTTTGAACTGTCATTGGTGTCTAGACATATTAAGTTACGTAACCTATTCCCTACCCTCTCCCTTTAATGTATTACAATCTCCAGCCCTCATCCCATTCTCTTATTCTCTCCACTATATTTTGTTCTGTTTGTCTCATCTTTTTTCTTTGTCCCTCTCCTCTGTCTTGGTTAGCGCCGATGCTCCCCCCCTCCCTCCCACTCCATTAGACTGTTATACAGCATGACAACATCACTTCTGCTCTCCCAAACAGGAGCGGCTATTCTGGGCCATGGGACCTTGTGAGTCCCAGCTTATGTTTCACACACACCCACACATGCAAATGCATTCACACACACAGATGGGGGAAAATACCAAAGATGTCATATCATGTCAATTAACAAATCACATCAATTAATGCAGTGTATAGGGAAGGTATGTATAGGGAAGGTATTCACTATTATATTACATATTCTCCTGTCTGTTCGGTTCATGACTTTGTTTTTTATTGATTAAAGGTATTGCTTTTTGCCACCAATGAACTCACAGTTATCCCATAATGTGAGAGCAAAAGCATGTTTTTAGAAAATAAAATAAGGATGTCATATCACGTTTACAGGTGAGATGTGAAAAGAGGAAGGACGTAGTCAGGGTCAATGTAGCAGAAAATGCTTTCCTTTTAATTAGGCTGCTTGACAGTAACGACTAAATAATAAACTGTACCAACTGGCACTTCATAAAATCAAAAACAAAGGAACATTGCAGCGCAGACGGCTCTTCTCCAATGAAAGCACAGTCAATTTACGTGGATCACAACATGGATATGTAACATATAACAATTCCGCACAAAGACAAGCCCAAAGACGGGGAACTTACATACAGTATTAAAAAATATGGGACATGGAGGGTAAAGTGGAGCTAGAAAACCGGTTAGAGTGACTGCCGAAGCCTGCCCCAGGTGGCGGCAGACTGGCCTCGGAAATGGGTGAACCTACAAGAAGGACATCTGTCACTGCATTACTTCAAAAGCAATTATGTAGGAGTGCCTGTACAGAAGCCACACTTGTGTAAAAGGTATATAAAATGCTGTCTGAAGGACTCTGATTTGATTAGATTAAAAACCATTTGGGCTGAAGGTCAACCACTACGCCTGCCAAAAACAAGGTCCTGCTTATGACCTGGTTAATACCATACATAAAGTGGTGCAGGATGGTGGAAGCATCATGCTATTGGGTTACTTCTCAGCGACAGTAACCAGGAGACAAGTCAGGACTGAGAGAAGGATGAACAGGGTGGTCCTTGAAGAAAACCCAATCTAGAGTGAACCGGACCTAGCGAAGATTCATCTCTCAGCATGACAACAACCTCAAAGACACAGCCAAGACTGTTTGTGAATGTTGTTGAGTGGCCCAGACTTGATACCTAATGAACATCTGATGGGATATCTGACGATTGCAATTCGCTGGCACCTCATCTGACAGAGTTTGAGAGAGTCGACTAGAAGAGATGGGAGAAACTGCCCGAATTCAGATGAACTGTGATCGCTGCCAAATGTGCTTCTGCAAAGTACTGAATGTAGGGTGTAAATACTTATTTGTTTAAAATATTTCAGTTTGTTCAATTAATTTTATCCAATTTTAGAACAACTTGTCTTTACGTTTTCATCATGGGGGTGTTATTGGGGTATTGTGATCATACTAGCTGGTTGGTAGATATATTGATTATTCTTATTTCATGAGATAATGGTACACAACAATGTTTTGACATTGCAGAATAGACAACAGTAAAATTCAAATATTTTACTGTTGTCAATGTATATTATATAGTGAGATGATCCACACAAAAAAATATTAATACGTAATGTATTTCAATAAAATACATCAAAACATTGGATATCCCATCCCCATGTTTTGATGTCTACAAATAGACAGGTTACATTTTAAATTCAAGAATATGGGATATCCAGTGTAAATTATAAATGGACCTTATAAAAACAAATCATGAAGTGTGAATGCAGTGCATTAAGTCTATTTGTAGAGATGGCTTGATGTGGCGAGAGTTGTACTGTTAGTCATTACGGGACAGATTTATATGTCCAGCTTAAAATTTTAAATTCCTTTATTAATGCTTTGTTGTGTACAAGAGTGAAGCACCAAATATTTGTTCATAATGTTTTGGCTCATCAATGTGCCATGACTTAATTGTTTAAATATATTCTCTGTTCACTGAGTCGTTGGTACGGTACATTTTTGGAATACATTAAGTTTTCTTCCAAAGCATAATTTCCCAAAATAATAGAGGAATAATAATGCCACACACCGGTTTGTTCTTTTGAAAAGACTGTTTTTTACTGACCCAGGTGTCACAGCAAAATGTTTCATGAATGACACTTCTGAGTTGTCTGTTTGACCTGCTGGCATTTAAATGAAAGCATGGAAGGTGAAATCCCAACACGTATCACTCATTCATTCTGTGCTCTACATTAGCATGACTGAATACAAGCTCACCTATGTGTGAAGAAAAATATGTTTGCTGTTGATAATGGCTGCAATAGGTCCCATCCTTTAGTCAATTAAAGTTTAGTAGAATCAGAATATAGGCAATACCACTAGCCTTTTAACACTTAATGTCACAAACAGATTATTTTGGTGGCTGCTGCTGCTGTTTGCACATGATATTGCGCTAATGACCCTCACCCAACGCCTGTCAAACAGAGAAGATCATCCAGCTACAGAACAGTTTAAACCATGTTGGTGAGGTGGATCTGTTCATTCAGTTTGGAAGCGTTTTATATTTATCGCTGTAGCAATGTGCACCTTGTGTGATTTGCACCTTGTTTCCAAGGCATCATGGCCGGATGCGTTGTGCAGAGCTAAATGGAGTGAATGACATTATCATAACCCGCGTTTGCACACATGGACACACACAAACACACAACAACACACACTGTAGCTCCGGGAATATGGGTGTGTGAGCATGTATGTGTCTGTTTGTGTATTCATGCATGTCTGCCATGTGCTTCAGTATGCGCTATTCTGAGTAACTGTGAGCGTGCGCATGAGTGTGTGTGTGTGTGTATGAGTGTGTGTGTGTGTGTGTATGAGTGTGTGTGTGTGTGTATGAGTGTGTGTGTCTGTGTGTGTATGAGTGTGTGTGTGTGTCTGTGTGTGTATTCATGCATGTCTGCCATGTGCTTCAGTATGCGCTATTCTGAGTAACTGTGAGCGTGCGCATGAGTGTGCGTGTGTGTGTGTGTGTGTGTGTGTCTGTGTGTGTATGAGTGTGTGTGTGTCTGTGTGTGTATTCATGCATGTCTGCCATGTGCTTCAGTATGCACTATTCTGAGTAACTGTGAGCGTGCGCATGAGTGTGTGTGTGTCTGTGTGTGTGTGTATGAGTGTGTGTGTGTGTGTGTGTCTGTGTGTGTGTGTATGAGTGTGTGTGTGTGTCTGTGTGTGTGTGTGTGTGTGTGTGTGTGTATGAGTGTGTGTGTGTGTCTGTGTGTGTATTCATGCATGTTTGCCATGTGCTTCAGTATGCCCTATTCTGAGTAACTGTGAGTGTGTGCATGAGTGTGTGTATGAGTGTGTGTGTGTGGTCTGCGTTTTCTCACTTTAGTGCCAGAACATTGAGTCCACAGTAGCAAGGCTTAGGGGGAGAGAGGAACCGAGCAGATGAATATAGGTCAATGCTCTGTGCGGCTCTGCCCTCCTCTGAGCTCTTAGACTGTGATTATTTCTACCTGAACACTAGAGAGACACAGGGGATGTCACTGTAGTGCAGGAGACACTTGGTCGTCATCTCCTTTTCACCAGAAGCTGTTGATGATGGGTATCTTCACGATCATGGAGAATAGTACTAAAAAAGTGTATAATCTTCTACAATTTTAGATATGTGGCATATGCAACCAAAAATCTTTGGTGGCAATAATGTTGTCAATGCCAATAAAGGTTATTTTTCTGAAATTGAGTAATATGCTTGAGCTTCACTAAGACAAATTAATTGAGTAGTTTGGAGTCCAATGATGTGCGACCAAATTTTCTTTTTCATTTTGATCGAATGGCAATTACATTTTTTAAATAATTCATAAAACAGAACAATCATAGTCTAAGTGTTACACATTCCAATGTATTATGTGTAGGTTTCACATTCCCAATGTTCCATGTGTAGGTTCCACATTCCCAATTTTCTATGTGTAGGTTCCACATTCCCAATTTTCTATGTGTAGGTTCCACATTCCCAATTTTCTATGTGTAGGTTCCACATTCCCAACGTTCTATGTGTAGGTTCCACATTCCCAATATTCCATGTGTTAGGTTCCACATGCACAATGTTCTATGTGTAGGTTCCACATTACCAATGTTCCATGTGTAAGTTCCACATTCCAAATATTCCATGTGTAGGTTCCACATTCACAGTGTTTTATTGGTTTCGGTTCCAAATTCTCAATCTTTTTATATGTAGGTTCTGCATTCGCAGTGTTGAATATGTGGGTTACACATTTCCCATGGTTCTGTGTACTATAGTCTACCATTTCCCTTAGTGTGCGTTTCTGCACACCTGATTGTGTGAATGTGGGTTAGCGTGTTCGCACAAAGCCAGACAGCCTTATTTTTAACCATGTACCTCCTCACTCTATCTCTCCCCCTCAGGCCAGATATCCATATTCAGATATATTCCTAACCCTGCACCTTTCTAATCTCACTTAAAGGGATTGGGAACACCTGAGTTCAAAGCTTTGATGATATTCAGGAGAGCCCCCCCGTTGTCAGGTGTACCATGAGTAAGAAATGCCCCCTGTTGTTATAAGGTAAAGCACATTATTCTGCATCCATATCAAAGTGACATGTGTCTATGAATGCAGACATCTATGCATTGACTATAGACTAGATGCACTTCATTCATTAGGTAGGGAACATTGATTGGTTACAGGTCATTACAAACACAGCATGGGAAATGCTGCTATGCGGTAAAGAAAAATGGACCAACTAGGTTCTAGAACAGCAACCAGCTGTGTGTGTGTAGATCATAATATTGGACAGTTGGCTTTTATACTGTTAAGAACTTCTCAGCACAGCTCAAGCTGACTTTGCAAGCTTTCCCCACAATCTAAAGAATGAAGGAGTTGTTCAGGTTCGCTGCATTGCTTGGGACCGTTTTATAAAAGTGTGCTACAAATTTCATTGTTTTATCAGAGTGAGAATTTCAAGACTTTGATTAGAATTTTTTTTGCAAAAAACCCAACCAATGTTGGCTAGAGACAATCATTATTGCAAATGAATGCAGGAAGCTTAGCCACAGAGCAGTGTTATGAGGTCTCACTTCTCACTGTTATGAGGTCTCACTGCTCACTGTTATGAGGTCTCACTTCTCACTGTTATGAGGTCTCACTTCTCACTGTTATGAGGTCTCACTTCTCACTGTTATGAGGTCTCACTTCTCACTGTTATGAGGTCTCACTGCTCACTGTTATGAGGTCTCACTTCTCACTGTTATGAGGTCTCACTGCTCACTGTTATGAGGTCTCACTTCTCACTGTTATGAGGTCTCACTTCTCACTGTTATGAGGTCTCACTTTTCACTGTTATGAGGTCTCACTTCTCACTGTTATGAGGTCTCACTTCTCACTGTTATGAGGTCTCACTTCTCACTGTTATGAGGTCTCACTTCTCACTGTTATGAGGTCTCACTTCTCACTGTTATGAGGTCTCACTTTTCACTGTTATGACGTCTCACTTCTCACTGTTATGATGTCTCACTTCTCACTGTTATGAGGTCTCACTTCTCACTGTTATGAGGTCTCACTTCTCACTGTTATGAGGTCTCACTTCTCACTGTTATGAGGTCTCACTTTTCACTCGGAAAGACCGAGATTTCAATGAAAGCCTGTAGCATTAGATTTTGTCTTAAATTTCCCCAACGACTCATGAGATTTATAGAAGATAAGTAAATCAAGATCCTCAAATCCATTAAGGACTTACGTTTGGGTCTATGTTTAACATTTACTCACAAATCATTTAGCAGATGCTTTTAGTGATTTCCAGTAGCAACTGCACACATTTACATACTTTCTTGTACTGGCCGTTCCTAAACGAGGATCACTGGACCCGTTCCAAGTTTCCTACCACCACATCGCAGCCACTATTTCCACGGCTATTCACACAGCATCACAATGAATAAACAAGACGTGTATACTATAGTGCTGCATATTCTCCAATTTGTTACCAGCCTGAGTAACGAACTGACAAACTGGCATCGTGGTACCAGGACAACAACATCTACAGCAACATCAACCAAAAAATAGAGATGATTGTCGAAGTCAGTAATTTGAAAAGGGAACGCTCGAAACCAGATTGACAAGTTTGCTGCAAATAGAGTCATCAGTTCTAAACCCCTTGGCGACCACATAGCCAATTACTTGTTATGTATCACGCCGCTGTGGTCAACAGGGCAGAGACTCTGCTCCTGAGGCTAGATGCCACCTGGGAACTACATGACCCTCCAGCTACTGGTTAAGACATCCCACCAGATCATTAAGTCATGTTCCTAGCCATCCAAGACATTCATTTGAAACTATGGTTGACTTGAGCCTGCAGCATTATCGAGGACTCATTTCACCTCCACTGATGGTCAGACTAGTCACTAGACTCTTTCAGAAGTATAAGTTCTCATGGCAACGGACAGTCTTTGTCTGCAAGCCATCTGACGTCTGAACACTTGACCTTTCTGTCCACCCAAACCTATACAAAAACACTCACAAACTATGCAAATATTTGTGGTCAATTCTCAACGACTACTGGAGCTTGTGTTGTATTCTGCTATTACCGGTTTGTTGCAGTTTTTTTCTAGCATACAGTCATTTAAAGCCATAGAAAAAGACCATACTAATTGGTCCCGCACAATTATTTGAAAGTGTTTGTTTTGACTGTACCTACTTTCTGTTCCAACAATATATATATTTTTAACAAAGATAAATATTCAATATTTTATTTAATGGGTGCTCTTGCCACAACGGATCATTTCCAGAGGAACACTGCAATACCACACATTTCCGGGTTTGTGCAAAATGTTCAAAATTATTTTCATGTTACTGGAATGATATCGTTTACATAGAAGTCTCTACCTATAGAATGATGTAAATACATCCCCAGTCTGATTCCCCATTGGTCCAATACGTGGCATTAAGAGATCTCATGACATCCATAGGCCATATGAAACCAGTCTGGTTTGGATACTGAATAACATTGTGCCAAAATGGCTGAATGGATTGTAAAGGCTGAAATATAAAAGCCCCTCCAACTTCACATTCCCTGGGGTACAGCAACACTGTCGTGCCGGGCCAAGAGACACTCTAGTGTAATACTAGTGCATTGAAGACAAGACAAAAAGGAATTTAAATTACATTTGCATAATATGTAAATTGATTTTTCTGTTCACAGTAGAAATGAGAGTGTCATTGGCCAGAGGTACGCCGTACGACGCAGCGTAGGCGGAACAGCTTATTGGCCACACCCCCGGTAGCTAACATGTAGCTCTCTGTTGTCGGTGAGAGTAGAATTGTTCAGGTTCCAGTGAGAGATATTTTTATTTCGTTATTTTACATCGAGCCAAAAGGAATTCAGCAGCAGGTTTCCTTTGTCACAGGTTATTTTACCCCTGCAGACTCATTGAGCGATACATTGTCTTTAGACCTCAGTAATGGCAGGATGTTTTTGTTGGAGAAGTGTTTAATGGAGGACAGCGTGATCCATATTAGCCACACATGTAATAAACTGTATTTAAGAAGACATTTGAAAAGTGTTATATAGTACATATACAATTTCTGAAAGAAAAGATTTATTATTATTTCTCAGAGAGATATGTGTCAAATGATTAGCAGACTTAAATATTCTGATCATCTGTAAAATCAAACAAAGAAGAAAGTATAAGACACAATTGGAGAGTTACAGTACTCGTTTGCATTTTGGTGCCATCAATTTTCACAAGCTGGACCGCAGGATTACTAAAAACAAGAAAAGGTCCAGATAAAATGGATGGTTACACAACATATCTCAGAACGTTTGGCTTCTTATCATGGATTATCTACTAGTCCAAAAACCTAACAAATTGTTTTGTCCATTGTCAACCATTGTTGTTTTTTGGATGCACGACCTCCACCAGCGCAGCATGACTTTTAACTTGTTTTACTAACTTTCAAACGTATTCTACCTCAGAAGTTTTGTTTTGATTGTACCTGGAGGCAGGTTCCACACTGTTAGAGAGATGGAGGGCAAGGTGTTTACTGTTACAGCCAGCCATTTACATAGCAACCAGCTCACAACACACATACGCATATTCACACACCCACACATATTCACACACACATACACACACACACACACACACACACACCAGTCTCTCTTTGATGTCTCTCCGTACCCCAAACACACATCAAACAGCAAAACACCTTTGAATTTCATTTAGGATACATCTATAGAAATGGTCAGTAATGACATTGGGAGCTGGAGTCAACTTGCTTTAAAAACATATAAGCAGTCAGTACAACTCAAACTTTACATAATAATTTGTATAAATACTTATGCTTGATTTTCTTGAAGTACGAACTGGTCCTTAATTAAGCAGTACACAAGAAGTTATGATATGAATTACAGTGTTTAGCTAATTTACCTGCCAGGATTGAAAACATACCCCACTGAGAATCTCAACTAGTGTAGATTTCCTCGATTTGTATTGGAGGTCAGTGAGGAATTATTAAGTATTGTATCAATATTTATTAAACAAGGAATGCACCATTGGAACAGACAGTCTTTTGCAAAGTCGACCTCACCAGGAAGACAGCAACGAACAATGCAACAATAACATTGTTAGAAATACAATCAACACAACTGTTGAAAGATAATCAGCCTACATGAAACATTTACACACCTGAACGGAGTCTTGCATCAGTGTTGACTTCACTGAAGGCCTCAACATGGAGGTGGAACATAGATTGAAAGGCTTGTCCATAGATCTGGTGCACTACAGGAGATGGTAACTCAATTAAAGCCCTGGGGAGCTGGGTCCACATTTGAGGTCCTTCACTGGTCATTAGATTAGGCAGTAGTAACATATTATACACTCCACTGTAAGAGACATGAGTTTACCAACATCCCTTTAGAAGAGATGCGAGATTATGTACATCTCTGTAAGAGTAATGGGAAGTTGCACACATATTTTTAGGATCGATAAGAGATTGTACGCATTTCTGTCGGATTGATTATAGATTCTACACATCTCTGTAGGCAAGAGGAGAGATAACATATTTTTAGGAGAGGTACTTTAAGGCCAGCGTTTCTCCAACAATGGGTTTGATTTTAAATGTGTTCACATGATTGGGAGACAGGGAGAATAAATTGCAGTTGTATCAAACAGAGCACTTTCTGGTGAGTGCAACTTTTAAATGGTGTCAAATCTAACATACTGTATTATCACCCCCTTTCCACATAATAATCAGAACCCATTCAAACTAAGTGCTCAGGAACAGGCTATATATCTCACATGGGAGACTAGAACAGATTAACATATTAGGGTTATTGTAATATATATTTATATATATTTATTACACATAATTAGTTATTGACAAATGTTTCTTGAGATGCATTTCAAAAACAATTGCCAATCTGTTTCTCCTGTCGTATATCCAATTAATAAAGTTAACGTCATCATTAGATACATTACTTTTTCTGACCATGATGGAGTTTTTTACTTCGGGTCATAGACAATCAAAGTCCTGGAACATCTGGGTTAGTCTTTTCGGAGACCCTTTCATCCATGGTCCCTCTCATCCAGAGTCCCTCTCATCCATTTTCCTTATCATCCAGGGTCCCTCTCATCCAGGGTCCCTCTCATCCAGGGTCCTTCTCATCCAGGGTCCCTCTCATATAGGCTCCTTCTCATCCAGGGTCCCTCTCATCCATGGTCCCTCTCATCCATGGTCCCTCTCATCCATGGTCCCTCTCATCCATGGTCCCTCTCATCCAGGGTCCCTCTCATCCAGGGTCCCTCTCATCCAGGGTCCCTCTCATCCAGGGTCCCTCTCATCCAGGGTCCCTCTCATAGGCTCCTTCTCATCCAGGGTCCCTCTCATCCATGGTCCCTCTCATCCATGGTCCCTCTCATCCATGGTCCCTCTCATCCATGGTCCCTCTCATCCATGGTCCCTCTCATCCAGGGTCCCTCTCATCCAGGGTCCTTCTCATCCAGGGTCCCTCTCATCCATGGTCCCTCTCATCCATGGTCCCTCTCATCCATGGTCCCTCTCATCCATGGTCCTTCTCATCCAGGGTGTTTCTCATCCATGGTCCTTCTCATCCAGGGTGTTTCTCATCCAGGGTCCCTCTCATCCAGGGTTCTTCTCATCCAGGGTCCTTCTCATCCCTCTCATCCAGGGTCCCTCTCATGCAGGGTCCCTCTCATCCATGGTCCTTCTCATCCAGGGTGTTTCTCATCCAGGGTCCCTCTCATCCAGGGTTCTTCTCATCCAGGGTCCTTCTCATCCCTCTCATCCATGGTCCCTCTCATCCATGGTCCTTCTCATCCAGGGTCCTTCTCATCCCTCTCATCCAGGGTCCCTCTCATCCAGGGTTCTTCTCATCCAGGGTCCTTCTCATCCCTCTCATCCAGGGTCCCTCTCATCCAGGGTCCCTCTCATCCAGGGTCCCTCTCATCCATGGTCCTTCTCATCCAGGGTGTTTCTCATCCAGGGTCCCTCTCATCCAGGGTTCTTCTCATCCAGGGTCCTTCTCATCCCTCTCATCCATGGTCCCTCTCATCCATGGTCCCTCTCATCCATGGTCCTTCTCATCCAGGGTGTTTCTCATCCAGGGTCCCTCTCATCCAGGGTTCTTCTCATCCAGGGTCCTTCTCATCCCTCTCATCCAGGGTCCCTCTCATCCATGGTCCCTCTCAACCATGGTCCCTCTCATCCAGGGTCTTTCTCATCCAGGGTCCTTCTCATCCAGAATTATCAGTATCTCCCAGGCCTTTGGAACAGGGAACCTCTCTCTGGCCTTCTTACTGATACCAGATGGCCCTAAGCCTGGTGTGGAGATGAAAGCTCACAAACACACACACTTACATATGAACACACAGAAAGCACAATTCAGTTGAGATCTTCCACTTTCTTACTTTCTAGCTTCCTATCACCCCCCCATTATCACACAGATGACTCCTGCTCTCCGTCCTCAGACCTCCTTCACCCCCCCCCAATATCACACAGATGACTCCTCCTCTCCGTCCTCAGACCTCCTTCACCCCCCCCCCAATATCACACAGATGACTCCTCCTCTCCGTCCTCAGACCTCCTTCACCCCCCCCCCAATATCACACAGATGACTCCTGCTCTCCGTCCTCAGGCCTCCTTCACCCCCCCCAATATCACACAGATGACTCCTGCTCGCCGTCCTCAGACCTCCTTCACCCCCCCCCCCAATATCACACAGATGACTCCTCCTCTCCGTCCTCAGACCTCCTTCACCCCCCCAATATCACACAGATGACTCCTGCTCTCCGTCCTCAGACCTCCTTCACCCCCCCTCCAATTTGCACACACACAGATGACTCCTGCTCTCCGTCCTCAGTCGGACCTCCTCCATCTTTGTCCACCCTTCAGCAGACGTGCTTTACTTCCGTATCACTGTGTATTATTGGCTCTTTCCCCCTCAGTGTGTTGACTGTGCGTGTATTTCTATGTGTTTTGGGGGGGAATCAGCAGGACAGGGGGAGGGTAAAATGTGTGTGTGTAGATAGGGGGAGGGGTGAGTGAATGATCTGACTTGTGTGTATGAATCTTTAATCCTGTTCTCTACACTCGTCTGAAGCTCTCCGAGCTGGTGGGGGAGAGGAGCATTTCACAGTCTGTTTTTAGTTTCTAGGACAGAGCAGGCAATAACACACACACACACATGCTTGCCTACAGACACACACGCACACACATACAGATGCAGGCACACACGTACGAAATTGCACACGCACACTCCCCTGGGCCCCTAGGGGCTGGATTTACCAGTAAAGTGTTTAATGAATGAGTTGATGAGAAGCAGCTAATGATTGCAATAGGAAGATGAGGGGCATTGTCCTATCTGCTACATATGTCAATGAGAGAGTAAATGGGACACAGGACTGGGAGAAAGACAGGGACATATGAAGAAGGATACCTACTGAGACTGAAGACAGAGAGAGACATATGACATATGAAGAAGGATACCTACTGAGACTGAAGACAGGGAGAGACATATGACATATGAAGAAGGATACCTACTGAGACTGAAGACAGGGAGAGACATATGACATATGAAGAAGGATACCTACTGAGACTGATATCAGAGAGACATATGACACATGAAGAAGGATACCTACTGAGACTGATATCAGAGAGACATATGACACATGAAGAAGGATACCTACTGAGACTGATATCAGAGAGACATATGACACATGAAGAAGGATACCTACTGAGACTGATATCAGAGAGACATATGACACATGAAGAAGGATACCTACTGAGACTGATATCAGAGAGAGACATATGACACATGAAGAAGGATACCTACTGAGACTTGAGAACAGAACGAGACAAGGGAAGAGAAGCAAGGGAGATAAAACGTGTTTAAATGCATTTGAATAAAAGCGTACAGGTACAGAAGGAGAAAAATGACCACAAATAGAGACCAGTTTACAGAGAGAGAGAGAGAGATGGAGAGAGAGACACAGTGCTTCTGGTCTCTTTAATATAGTTGAAATCATTGGTAACACTGCTGTAGAAGAGACTCGGCTGTACAAGAGACTCGCCTCAAGCATCTTCCTCTGCCCCCATGGAACCTCAGTGGGATTTACATTACTGATGCAACACCCTGAGCTGGATGTGTATCTGTGAGTTTCACACTCCTGATGCAACACCTGCCTGTGTGTGTGTTAATGCTGCTCTGTGAGGGTAGCAGCAGTGGGGTGAGGGGGCGGATGATGTCACACTGGTGTGTGTGTGTGTGTGTGTGAGGGAGCTTGTTCCAGGCTTCAAACTTTAATGTGCCAGCCCATCACTTTCTGTTGGTCTGATAACACGGATCCCTGAAGTCATCAGAAAAACACAAAGCACAGCGTGGCAGCGTGCCTCCACTTTCAAGTCCCCTTATTTCACCCCCATCCTCTACCTCACGCAAACACACACTCACGCCAACTCCCTCTGCCCCCGCTCATCGCAGACAAACACACCCTGCCGCTTCCGACCCACATCACACACGCATCCGCACACACACACACACACAAGCGTGTTAGTCATCCCGGTGCATGACAAAGGCTTGAGGCCAGATGATGGAGTTTATTCACTGATTAAAAATCAAAGTGATGAATATGTGGCTCGTCTTGGCCTTGTGTGGTTACTATGTGTGTGTTGGCGGGCTACACTACAGCCCCCAGCATACAATATAACCCAATTACAGTATGAAGCTTTACTGTGAGCTGTCTTCTTGGTGCTGATGGGATAGCGAAAACACAATCACACACACACCGCTTGCTCTCTTTTCTCATTTTCAACCATGCTCACTTTATCCTCCATTTCAATTTTCTGCACATATTCCACATTTTCCTTCCTAGTTCTCCCTCTTTCTGTTTGTTTCTCCTTTCTTTATTTAGAGACTTTAGAGACTTTGAGACTGTGACTTGACCATTGTGCTCTTCCTGTTGTTCATCCAGAGGACCGGAAGCTGTTTGTAGGGATGCTGAATAAGCAGCAGACGGAGGAGGACGTGTATCGTCTGTTTGAGCCCTACGGAGCCATTGAGGAGTGCACTGTACTTCGAGGTCCTGACGGAAACAGCAAAGGTATTGGAACCTTTCTCATGCCTTTAAAATATATCATATCTGTCAACTGCACTTAGGTTTAGTGTTATGGTTAGTGTTAGGCTTAATGGTAGGATTAGTGGTAGGTTTAGTGTTAGGTTTAGTGTTATGGTTAGTGTTAGGCTTAATGGTAGGATTAGTGGTAGGTTTAGTATTAGGTTTAGTGTTATGGTTAGTGTTAGGCTTAATGGTAGGATTAGTGGTAGGTTTAGTATTAGGTTTAGTGTTATGGTTAGTGTTATGCTTAATGGTAGGATTAGTGGTAGGGTTAGTATTAGGTTTAGTGTTATGGTTAGTGTTAGGCTTAATGGTAGGATTAGTGGTAGGTTTAGTGTTAGGTTTAGTGTTATGGTTAGTGTTAGGCTTAATGGTAGGATTAGTGGTAGGTTTAGTATTAGGTTTAGTGTTATGGTTAGTGTTAGGCTTAATGGTAGGATTAGTGGTAGGTTTAGTGTTAGGTTTAGTGTTATGGTTAGTGTTAGGCTTAATGGTAGGATTAGTGGTAGGTTTAGTATTAGGTTTAGTGTTATGGTTAGTGTTAGGCTTAATGGTAGGATTAGTGGTAGGTTTAGTGTTAGGTTTAGTGTTATGGTTAGTGTTAGGCTTAATGGTAGGATTAGTGGTAGGTTTAGTGTTAGGTTTAGTGTTATGGTTAGTGTTAGGCTTAATGGTAGGATTAGTGGTAGGGTTAGTGTTAGGTTTAGTGGTAGGGTTAGTGTTAGGCTTAATGGTAGGATTAGTGGTAGGTTTAGTGGTAGGGTTAGTGGTAGGTTTAGTATTAGGTTTAGTGGTATAGCTAGTGTTAGGTTTAGTGGTAGGTTTAGTGGTAGGGTTCGTGTTAGGTTTAGTCTTTGGTTTAGTGGTAGGGTTAGTGTTTGTGTTAGGTTTAGTGGCAGGGTTTAGTGTTAGCATTTGTGTTAGGTTCAAAGTTAGGTTTAGTGTTAGGAGATGTTCTTGTATATTCCATAGCTTAGCTCTGTGGTTTTCAAAGTGGGGGCACCAGGAGGGCCTCAGCAAGGTGGAAGAAAATTGTTTAAAACGTTTAAACAGTAAATATATTTATATTAGTATGAGTATTGTTATGAAATAGCTTTATAATAATTTGTTGCATATGTGAAAATTACACTTTTAATGCTAATCTTTCTGATTGGCCGGTATCAAACACCGTTTGTCTATCTATCAAACACACATTGTCTATCTATGGGTTCAATAACACATCCTGCAAAAGTGGGGCTTTGGCCAAAACCTGGTGACCTGGAGCCTTGTCATGGAAAGGTTTTGGAACCCCTGGCTTAGCTAACCTTGTTTGGGCTAGACTGACATAAATTATCTCAGTCTACAAAACTAAAAGTGTGAATAATTTAACCTCATTTAGTGGTTTTCATTCTAACTACACATTCTCGTCAAAAGCACAAATAACTGCATCTTATCGTTAGAGAAGAATCACCTTCTGATGTAGTTTTAAATAAATTCATTCTCTTGCTGTTTCATACCTGTCTGTCACAATGATGTTGTACTGCCTGTTCTGTCGACACACACACACACACACACACACACACACACCCCTGATATGTCATACCTGTGCTTCCCAGGTAATAGCCATGTTCCACCTGTGTGATCATTGACACAGCCACTTGACTCATTTCATACAGGACTGCAGGCAGTCTCAGGCAGACCCTAGTCTTCTAAACATGCAGAACTTCCTGTCATCTCTCCTCGGTTAGATTGTTTTTCTTTTTCAAATGAATCCATAGTGTCTCATGATGAACTGAGTGCTCCAGTGAACACGTTCATAAGAAATCAAATTACACCAAACAGCTACATCAGTTTTCACATCAACAAGGATTAACAGCTCGTGTCAGAGAAAAATATTTTTGATATTTAGAGATGTTTGAGAAGTTCACCCAATAATTTGGATTCTAACACCTATCTCAATATGAGGTACATTTTAACACCTACCTCAGCCAAGTTGACGTACATTTTAACACCTATCTCAACCAAGATGACGGAAATTTTAACACCTACCTCAACAAAGATTACGTACATTTGTACACCTACCTCAACCAAGATGATTGAGATTTTGTAAATACAGAGGTCTCTGGTAGCACTTACACTTATTCTGAAAGAGGCAGATAATACTGTTTTTCATTAAAATAGGAGAGAGCTACAAGAGGTAGGGTTATATGGATCGATTTCTCTCCTAGGCACAGACTGTGATGATACTTGCAAAAAACTTTGGGTTAGCTTCTTTTAAGGGTGAGTTCTCACCAACAAATCCCTGTCACGCCAAGTAAAGCCCCACAGAGGAATGAGACATAAATGTGCTCTTTCTCTGTAGTTATTGTAGTTCTCTGTAGTATTACCCTCTAGCTCAACCTATAAGGTGTAGAAATGTAATGTAGAAATGTATGGTTATAGTCTTAGACACTGTAAACATCTCTATCCGTTTATGACATAATTTTCCATGTAACATAACACCAGTCTAGTATCTTGGTAATACTTGACATGGCAAATTTGTTTAGTACCTGCTTTGGATATAGAATCGATTGTAATGAGAGCTGGCTGAACGCAGAACCCCTCTGGATCAGAACATCTCCCGTTATATTTCCCTAGACACATTCACCTACCGGAGGATTGAAATGACGAAACGATATTCTTCCCTGTTCAAAGCAAAATTCCATCCTCTGATGGGAAAAATTCAAACATGCCATTTTAGTGAACCCCTAGATAGTTCTGCTGAGAAGGGTGAACGCCGTTAAAATGTTTGTAACTGGATTCAATATTGAAACATTCATATGGGATTATAAAACACATAAGATTAGTAAAACATACAAATCCAAGATCGTTGTTAACATCCGTATGTTATGTTTGTTTTCGGGCAATTTTAGGATGAAGTATGAGATTTGCCAACCATGTGTCCTGGACCTGTGATCACGTCCCCTGTCTGCCTTGAGAAATCACTGTGTGATCATGATCCAATTAGACATTCTACAATTATGCACTCTATATATGAAACTACATTGTATGTACTTTACACTTTTGACCAATATAATATCTGCTCCTGACTGTCAGAAACTCCTCCTTCATTAGTTGAAACCACATTGGTTTTCCTGCTGTACAGGATTAAAACATCAACAAAACGGTTCTCAACTGTGATTTTTGAGGGATGCCAACGGCCTTCATATACCTACATTAACAACTGGTTTAGAAAACATCTCCCTGCATTTGTAAACCTAAGACCATCTCTGTTCGATGGGTGCGTAAAAATGTGCCTCTTCTACACCACATGTATATGTAGTTTATATGACGTATTTAAATCTGTCAACTCGCCTTCAGCAGATGTCATCAGGGCAGGATGGGAGGAGGAGCTAAGCAGGAAAGTCTCCTCAGCAGACTGGGAGCGAAGCTTATATCTAAAGCCAGACACCATTGGTACCTTTTACCCTCCACTCACACAGTTTATCCTCTCTCTGACTTACTAGGTTGTGCTCTTCTGAAGTTCTCCACTCACACAGTATCTCCTCCTCTGTCTAATTATGTTGTGCGTTTGTGAAGTTCTCCACTCACACAGTTTCTCCTCCTCTCTCTGACTAACTAGGTTGTGCGTTTGTGAAGTTCTCCACTAACACAGTTTCTTCACCTCTCTCTGACTAACTAGGTTGTGCTCTTCTGAAGTTCTCCACTCACACAGTTTCTCCTCCTCTCTCTGACTAACTAGGTTGTGCGTTTGTGAAGTTCTCCACTCACTCCGAAGCTCAGTCGGCCATTGGTTCCCTTCACGGGAGTCAGACCATGCCTGTGAGTACAACACACACAAACACTCACATACAAACACTCCCAGATTAAACCGTAAAGCACACACCGATCAATCTTCCTGTCCTCTAGGGGGCGTCATCCAGTCTGGTGGTGAAGTTTGCAGACACAGATAAGGAGAGGACCATACGACGCATGCAGCAGATGGCTGGACAGTTTGGCATCTTCAACCCCTCTGTTGCCCTGCCCACCTTCAGCAGTTATAGCACCTATAGCAGCTACGCTCATGCTGTAAGCACACTCACACACACACTCACACACTCACACACTCACACACACACACACACACACTCACACACTCACAGACTCACACACACACTCACACACCCACACACACACACACACACACACACACACACACACTCACACACTCACACACCCACACACTCACACACTCACACACACCCACACACACACTTACACACTCACACACTCTCACACACACACACACACACACACACACACACACACACACACACACTCACTCATTCACTCACACCCACACACACCCACACACACACAGTTTGGTCTGTGCTTCTCTGACAGCTTGCTCTCGCTCCTTCAGTTGATGCAGCAGCAGCAGGCGGCGGTGATGTCTGTGTCTCAGGGCGGTTACCTGGCTCCCAGCCTCTCCTTCCCCTCTGCCCAGATCCACCAGGTGGGGGCGCTGACCATGAACCCCCTCAATCCCGTGTCAGGTCAGTCACGTCTATTAATCACCAGGTATAACTGATTGAGCTCACAGCCCTGGAGACGTGTGTCAGCCCCTGGGGTTTGGGTCCGGAGCTATGTTCCCACCGGGTGTGCTAACGCTGTCTCAAGACATAGACGGCCTGGGTTCAATACCTGGTCAGTTACATAGGAAACTGGTGATGATTGATATCAGATTTCACTATGCGGTCCTGGGATCTATTGCTCAGTGAGTAGTTTTACCATTGATCCAACAGAATCAATGGAATGTAACTCTGCACTTGAGACACATTACATACAGACTGCTTTTGTATTCTCACTTAGCCTAATGAACGACGTGTTCGTGTTTGAGGTTTCTCCCTCAAGCCAGTTGGGTTAAATTAATTGCTCAACAGAGTCTTTACACCTGGCTTTTAGAAATATGTCAAAATCAAAAAATTGGCATGAACTTTGTCCATAAAAATAATTTGGTCATGTGCAGCACAGTAGGTAGAGCATGGCACACATCACCAGGGTTATGGGTTCTCAGTTGGTAGAGCATGGCACACATCACCAGGGTTATGGGTTCTCAGATGGTAGAGCATGGCACACATTACCAGGGTTATGGGTTCTCAGATGGTAGAGCATGGCACACATCACCAGGGTTATGGGTTCTCAGATGGTAGAGCATGGCACACATTACCAGGGTTATGGGTTCTCAGATGGTAGAGCATGGCACACATCACCAGGGTTATGGGTTCTCAGTTGGTAGAGCATGGCACACATTACCAGGGTTATGGGTTCTCAGATGGTAGAGCATGGCACACATTACCAGGGTTATGGGTTCTCAGATGGTAGAGCATGGCACACATTACCAGGGTTATGGGTTCTCAGATGGTAGAGCATGGCACACATCACCAGGGTTATGGGTTCTCAGATGGTAGAGCATGGCACACATTACCAGGGTTATGGGTTCTCAGATGGTAGAGCATGGCACACATTACCAGGGTTATGGGTTCTCAGATGGTAGAGCATGGCACACATTACCAGGGTTATGGGTTCTCAGATGGTAGAGCATGGCACACATCACCAGGGTTATGGGTTCTCAGATGGTAGAGCATGGCACACATCACCAGGGTTATGGGTTCTCAGATGGTAGAGCATGGCACCAGCACCAGCAGCGGATACAGAACGTAAATAATGACTGGGCCTGGGAATGTTTGGATGGGCCTCTGTTTTTAAGATTACATAAATGCAGCGGACTTATAGGACACAACACTAAATACGACAACCTTTTTTTTACCTTTTCTTTACTGAGTCTGTAATAACACATGTGACAGGGCCTGCATCCGTTCACACCCACTTCTCAAACTACTGTATCTTTCAGATCCAAATACTGACTAATGCATAACAGAAAATAACAATGACACCTAACATTTCAACTATTAGTTGAAAGAATCTAGACTCAAACTGAACATTATAATAAAATAAATGTATTTATATTCAGAGCAACATTTTAGAAAAAGCAATCGCAGGACAGCATAAAAAACACATGTTCTTACTGGAGCTGATACTCAAGGCGGAGTCTCCTGGGCTTTGAGTTGAACACATTGATAATGTGGGCCACCTGTCAATCAGGATGGGCCTGTGCCCATAAATCCATACCTGCTTGGCACACATCACTGGGGTTATGGGGTTATATGTGTGTAGTAAATAGTTATATATTTCAGTGTCAAGTTAATAATACAGCTGGTTTAATCCTGGTTATGTATTGACGCTATAACACGTAAGAATGTATACCACGGAAATGACGAAAGCATTTAAGTTTTGTCTAATGCTTTCTGCTATAGACATCTCTATACTGCCGTAAATAGTGTATATTTTTTCTGTCTGTGTATGTCTGTATATTTAGTCTGTGCCTGTTGCTAAACTGAGTTGTATTGCATTTACTAGATTTTTCTCTGTCTTTTACTCTTTCTAACATGCATTCACTTAAGTGCACACACACACACACACACACTCAGACACATGATGTTAAGGACTGTCCAATACAAAATAAAGCATCTGGGATGCCTATAGAGTGCACACATAATCATTCAAGCAAAATAAAATGCAAATTACTGTATGAGTTTAGGACAGACACACATCCAAGCAACTTGGCTCTGGGAGAATGTCTTTGTCATCTCCATATATGACAGTGAGCACAGTGAGTTTCCTCTGATGATATGACAGTGACCACAGTGAGTTTCCTCTGCTGATATAACAGTGAGCACAATGAGTTTCCTCTGCTGATATAACAGTGAGCACAGTGAGTTTCCTCTGCTGATGTGACAGTGAGCACAATGAGTTTCCTCTGATGATATGACAGTGACCACAGTGAGTTTCCTCTGCTGATATAACAGTGAGCACAGTGAGTTTCCTCTGCTGATGTGACAGTGAGCACAATGAGTTTCCTCTGATGATATGACAGTGAGCACAGTGAGTTTCCTCTGCTGATATAACAGTGAGCACAGTGAGTTTCCTCTGCTGATGTGACAGTGAGCATAGTGAGTTTCCTCTGCTGATGTGACAGTGAGCACAGTGAGTTTCCTCTGCTGATATAACAGTGAGCACAGTGAGTTTCCTCTGCTGATATAACAGTGAGCACAGTGAGTTTCCTCTGCTGATGTGACAGTGAGCACAGTGAGTTTCCTCTGCTGATGTGACAGTGAGCACAGTGAGTTTCCTCTGCTGATGTGACAGTGAGCACAGTGAGTTTCCTCTGCTGATATGACAGTGAGCACAGTGAGTTTCCTCTGCTGATATAACAGTGAGCACAGTGAGTTTCCTCTGCTGATATAAGTGAGTTTCAGTGATGTGACAGTGAGCACAGTGAGTTTCCTCTGCTGATGTGACAGTGAGCACAGTGAGTTGAGTTTCCTCTGCTGATGTGACAGTGAGCACAGTGAGTTTCCTCTGCTGATATAACAGTGAGCACAGTGAGTTTCCTCTGCTGATATGAACAGTGAGCACAGTGAGTTTCCTCTGCTGATATAACAGTGAACACAGTGAGTTTCCTCTGCTGATATGACAGTGAGCACAGTGAGTTTCCTCTGCTGATATAACAGTGAGCACAGTGAGTTTCCTCTGCTGATATAACAGTGAGCACAGTGATTTCCCTCTGCTGATATAACAGTGAGCACAGTGATTTCCCTCTGCTGATATAACAGTGAGCACAGTGATTTCCCTCTGCTGATATAACAGTGAGCACAGTGATTTACCTCTGCTGATATAACAGTGAGCACAGAGATTTCCCTGCTGCTGATATAACAGTGACCACAGTGAGTTTCCTCTGCTGATATAACAGTGAGCACAGTGATTTCCCTCTGCTGATATAACAGTGAGCACAGTGATTTCCCTCTGCTGATATAACTGTGAGCACAGAGATTTCCCTCTGCTGATATAACAGTGAGCACAGTGATTTCCCTCTGCTGATATAACAGTGAGCACAGAGCCTGGTTGCTCTGTTTTACAGCAGCATGTCACTGTGCTCCACTGCTGACATTGCAGAGTGATTTCATCACCATGTGAGTGTTGCTCCTGATCTTACACACACTTGCACGTACGCAGCCCCCCCACACACACGAGCACCAACACACTCTCTCTCATTCTGTCTCAGTCTCTCCCATACACATTTACAGTCATCTCTATGCATTGTAGTGATCATTTCTGTGTCCGGTGTAGTGAGTTTATATTTCCCTACTGCAGGTCTGAGCTCTCCTCCGGCCACCCTGCCCTCGTCCCTGCCCGGCCTGGTAGCCCCCATGATGAACGGGTACACGGGCCTCGCTCCACAGCCTAATGGTCACCCTCTGGAGGCCCTGTACACCAATGGCCTGCCCCCCTACTCCACCCAGAGCCCTACGGCTGCAGACACACTGCAACAGGCCTTCACTGGGGTTCAGCAATACACAGGTGGGCTGTACTACATGTCTGACCTTGACTCACTTCAGCCCAACTCTCCATATCCTCCCCTCCCCTGGTGCCCCGTCTATCTCTTCCTTTTTACCCCGTTCTCTCTCTCTCTTTATTCTTCTTTCTTGCGCTCCTTCTTTTCCTTTTTTCTCTCTACCTTACTCCACCTTCCTGTTGCCCTTCATTGTTTTTTTCTTATCACTTCCTCTTTGTCTTCGTCTCTGTAGCCATATACCCAGCGACTACACTGACCCCTGTAGGTCAGTCACTGCCACAGCACACTCAGGTCATTGGTCAACAGCAGAGGGAAGGTGAGGGTGAGGAAATACATTTTCTTGTTACTCATTTACAGAATCCTCACTGTCAACAGCTGCAGTAGTAACTGTAGTAGCGTCATCATTGTGATTGGGTCTATTATGTTACTTTCAGGACCAGAGGGCTGTAACCTGTTCATCTACCACCTGCCCCAGGAGTTCGGCGATAACGAACTTATGCAGATGTTCCTGCCTTTTGGCAATGTCATTTCCTCCAAGGTATTCATGGACAGAGCAACCAATCAGAGCAAGTGTTTCGGTGAGTGACACAAATTATAACCAACCACAGCAAGCGTGTAGGTGATTGACAGTACCACCAACCATTCAGAGCATCTGTCGGTGTCTATATGTGTGCAGGCTTCGTGAGCTTTGATAACCCAGGCAGTGCCCAGGCTGCCATCCAGGCTATGAATGGTTTCCAGATCGGGATGAAGAGACTTAAAGTGCAACTGAAACGACCCAAAGATGCCAGCCGCCCCTATTGACACCGTCCAGCACCAGTATGTCCAGTGTTCACTTCCAGAAATATTATAATGGCGTTATTACTGTTTTTATCAATGGTGTCTCACCACGATTCTAACAAATCCAAAACCGTACAACACAGTTTAACGTTGCAGTGGTGCCCCATTTCTCATTTCCTCTCTTGCACCTCTTTTTCTCATGATCTGTATCTCTGTTTGTCTCCCCCCACGCCCACACATCCACACACACACACACACACACACACACACACCTTCATAGGTTTAAACAGAGGAGCAGTAAGGAGGACACCTTTGATGGAATAAGACATTTTATGAAAGAAACTAAATCAAAAGTTCTTCTGTTTTTAAAACAATGGAAAATACTCTTCATGTGGGAATTGGTAGGAGATATACTTTCATCTTCAAACGTATCTGTGCCCGTAGAGGAGGACTCAGCGCTGCACCAATGAAGGTTTGTCATCGTAGTCAAGAGAGCAACGGGATGATGAATAAGACATAACAAGTCTTTCACAACAAACAAAACACTTTTTTAGATACAAAAACAACTTTTGAACTATTTAACATCTTCGGAGACTTAGGAGTGAAGAGGAGCACCACAAACAGGACTAAGGAGCAGTATTTAAAATAATATGGATTTCTGATAGACAAAGAGGAGCATAGTGAACAAGAATCATCAGGTTTTTCTTACTATGTAACGGACAAATGAGGGTACAATCTTTATTTGAGGATTCTAACTATAACCTGGACAGAGATTGTGTCTCTCTTTTTCTGTTCCTCTTCCTGTCTCTCTTGCTCGCTCTGTCAGTCCCGAACTTGTGTCTTTCTCAAGTTTCCATAGCAACCAAGCGAACTGCATCCCCTTGGGATTTGAGGACCAAATGTTTTTATCATGTACAAAATACTAACAATCATAATACTATACAGTATATTGTTTAGTCTAGCGCAAACTAACAATCATATATACTTATAATGCAGTATTCTACCTTTAGTTTAGTACATATAACCGTGGGAGAAAGGTACTTCAGCTCAGCATTGGATTATTCACCATCAGTGTACCGCAGACTACTGAGGAGTACTTTGTGTAAAAGGATGTAAATGTGAAATGAAATCATGTACAAGTCCATTGTGGAGGTTAGTGAGTGAGGATGTGGCTCTGAGCTCTATCTGGGGAATGGAATACATTATAGTCTGTGTTAGAACGCTGACATTTATTATCCATTTACTCATACACTTCACCTTTCGGCACTCAGTTTGACCCTTGAACTCTTTGAGTGTTGTCTCCCTCTGTACATCGACCACTCGGACGGAGCCTCCATTCTGTTCAAACTTTCCCAATGTCAGAGGCCAAGGATCAGCTCACTTCACACACATTCTAACCGTTAAGCATAAGAAAGACAATGTTAGATCAGTCTACTTAGATCCGTCTGTAGGCTTTATGTCATCGTACGCCATTCTATTCTGCCTATGGAGTAAAGCCATTGGCTCACATTCCACTTTAAATATTTACTGCAGTTCTCACAACAGTACAAGTGATATTTTTAAAGTCAAGCGGTTTTCCTGATGAGGTCAAATGCTATGAACTAAAACCCTGATACAAAAACATTGTTAATGCACAAGCTATGTTATCATAGTATGACATTACTGTGACAATGTTTTAACAAAACTAACTACACATTGTGGCTCATCATTTTATTGCAAAACTACTCAGCTGAATATTGCACGCCACTAGCTTTTTCCTCAAATAAACCGAGTAGACTTATTTTGCGTATACGCTCATGCTAGAAGCGTCCCCTCATGTGGCTACGTGCAGTTTTGATGGAGAAGAGAGGTTAAATCTAGACAGTGATCCTGTAAGGGAATCCTCAGCAGTACAGAGAGGTGCACAATTGGAGTAGAAAGCTGTCTTATCAGTTTGAGTCTGACAAGCATGACATTACAGGAGCCACTGCAGTAGTCCCCCTAGCTGGAATGTTAGGGAATGTTTTATTCAGTTCGGGAAAAAGCCTAGACACAACCTTTACAGGAGCAGACTTCAAATCCGCCTAAACAATGCCCAGTTGTGAGCAAAATGCATTTGCTGTGCTGTGTAGGACAAGGTGGGAATGCTGTCACAGTACTTCTAGGGGAACACAAGAATCTGAGAGGAACATCAAAACACACTCTAGAATGAGCTGAGAGATAATTCCACAAGATACTTTATAATGCAGAAAGGGAAAGAAGGTTTTCATTCTTTATCTTTTATTTGTTGTCATCGACACAGGTTCAATAGTGAACCATGTTTTAATGAACTCCTAGTAAATGTTACTGCCTAGTTTACTTAGAGACCATTCCTGAGCCAATCAACCCTGAGAGACACATGGTACTGCCTGTCTCACTACACATTCCTAATGGTACACTGAACATGGCTACTGTTCCAAATATCACTGAGTACTGCTTTGAGTATAAAGGTCCCGTATACTTCTATCTATATGGTCCTGTCACCATGCTGTGGAGCTAAACCTATGGACCAATCCAGAATTCCTTTCTTTGTCATTGTGTTATATCAGAACAAATCAATCATATAAGTGAAGTTGCCAAATAATGTTTAATCTATCTATGAATACTAATATGTAAATGTAATTATCTTGTAACATTCCAGGCCAGTTGGCAGCTGTGAGACAAATATGAAGTAGCTATTTTAGTTTGATCTACATTATTTTATTCACTGTGCACAGAATCATAAACCAACTGGACAAATATGGATATACCAATGAACATTTGTATTTAAGATGTGTATTATACATTGATTTATTTTCATGAGTTTTAATTATTGCCAGAATCTAGCATACTACTTCTTATTAGCTATCAGCTAGCCTTGTATTCTCTTTTATCTGCATGTTGTTTCCTCTCACAGAGATATATTCATAGAAAGATATGGACTAGAGTTAATGGTCAACTCTATTTTAGTCAGTTTAACTGGACATTATAATTTCCATATAGTGGTGCATCTAAACATGTATTAACTGGAAAGACAACAGCGATGGTTTTAATGATGACTTTGTGAAACAGGTACTGACCAGCAGCCTCTCACCGCTGTCAGCGGGCAGCATAGAAATATAATTTGTCCTGAGGATAAATGGCAATGGTCTGACAGGTTTTTAACCTTCTATAGATTGTATTTCTATGGTAGGGGGAGCGTGGTCTGCGTCTGATGCAGATTGGTCAGTCCGTCCTGTTCGATCCAGATCCTGAGGTAACAGCAATAGTCCTAGTTGCACTAAGAGACCGACCGTACACTCCAGGATATCTGACAAGTCTTTTGACCTTTTGCTCGTCCTATAAACATAAAACAGTCTAAAGGCTAAGCTAATGCTATTATTGCCAATCAGTTGGTTGAACATGTATGTGTATATTTCTATGTTCTATTCAGGTTCTGGGGTTATATGCTTTTCTGGGGTTGGAGACATAAAGATAATTTACTGTGCTTTTTCTATATGCGTTGATTAACTACCACCTGAATGAAGCCATGTTACTTTCAATCAAATTATTAAATGTTTACTTAGCATTCCTTCTGCACTACCTCTATAAGGTGATGTGTATAAATCAAAAAAAGAAGAAAAAAAGACCTTAACTATAATTTTAAGATCTTTTATGGGTTTTCTCATGTGTATACTGCCAAAATCCACCTATGTCCATCCTGCTCCACTGGAGGCTTTAATCGTTGGGCAGTAAGGGGACTTGGATGAGGAAAGGACTGGGGTGTCATGACATTGTTATGAATGATACTGTATGATTATATACTACGTTCTGAATGCAGTGGGAAAGGACAATATGATTTGATGTAAATAGGAGATCTGATTAATTCCATTATGTAGTCAGCGCACAAATCTTTTCAGGTATTGGGGCGAGAGGGTGGGGGAGGGTTAGAGAGGGGGTGGGGTGTTAAAGGTGATACTGGCGGTGGGTGGGGTTGGCCTTTGAAGTTGGTGTCTACAGTGGTTTCTGAGCACAATATACAAATTGTATAGACTGTTGACAGACAGGGACAAGCCAGTCATGGGTAATGGTTAATGGAGAAGAGGGACATGAAGATGTCTGAGAAACCACAGTGCTCTCTCTTAACCTGCTCATGTCTCTCCTATACTTGCTGCTTTGACAATTACAATGTTCATGCAGTTTAATTTATTTGCCTATATGTTCATTAGACACGATTTCATTTACATTTTCCTTGTATTTATTATTACAGTTTATTTATTTCACTTATGTGATATTTATTTTTATTTATTGTTTTCAGATATGAATGATACTGAATGCTTACTGGGGCTTTTTTTCTCTCTCCTTTTTCAATTTTACAATAAAATATTCTAATATTATATTGTCATCTCAAAATCATTTCTCCTGTGATTGCTAGCGGTGAATACATGTTTTTACTGCCCTCTACTGGTTTATATTTACAATTTTACAATGCATACATTTCTCACAATAAAATGTTATTGGATTTTGGCACAGTCATAGAACAATTTGGAAAATATTTTGCTTTTTAAAACATCGCATGCACAGATTGGGTATGTAGCATACGCTGTAGCCAATAACCTACATACAGCATGTCTTGCAGTACATCCATTATTCCTATTGGCCAGGGGTGGCCAAATCTGACCCTCAAAGCCAGTTCCACTCCATTTCTTTCATTGCAAACCCCTAATCAGGCACTTATTAAAACCTGAGACAATAGATGGGTGGAATTAATCGTGGCCCAGGCCCTCGCTATGTGAAATTTGAATACCCCTGCTATAGGCCATGCTACCTATGGATCCACACCCCACTATTCAATCAAGATGAATAATGTAATGCTGCTCTTCATAAATGTCTAATATTCATGGTATTCTAAAAAGTGAATTAGTATTTTCACTTAATTTTAAAAATATTATTATCTATATACAGGACCCTAGGTAACCCGCAAGGCACATGTAACAGTCAATACGAGGCAATTTTCATTCTGTAAAAAACGATTTGCTATCAGTGTCAATGATAGATAGAAGATCGAGTATGTATATATATTATATATATATATATATATATATATATATATATATATATATATATATATATATATAATAATATAAATATGAATACCGTTCCATATTTCGGTAAAATTCGAATCAATACAGCTGTGAATCACTATTTTCTGTGAATCTGCGCTTTGTTAAATAGACTCCTTGGGTATTGTAGTTTAAATACGTTCACAAGAAAGCTAGTAATGGATTCCAATGAACGAGCCGAACGTTTGTTTTAAAACTACACTTCCAACGACCTGAGTTCACAGTTAAGAAGTGCCTTGTGGGAGTTGTATTTTTCAGCAGTTGGGCAGTACCGTCTTATCGTTGGTGAAATGATTGCCCCAAAACTACACAAACCAAAATGCTTAGTGTAAATTGTAAACATAGATCTGTCAAACAACACAAACGCCATCTTGACAGTAGCTTTAAAATGGCAGAAAAATGACAGGGGGAAACCGAGCAACGAATAGGCTTTCTTTTCTTATTTTGAAAAGACAGTGCCTCTCCTGCTTTTCTATAAACGTAGCTAGGGGGTTAATGGCAAGTGCGAAATTGGAAATTAATTAAAATGGATATTACGACGGCGGTTTTCAACGCGGCCAAAGATGGTAAGCTGAAACTTATCCAGAAGTTGCTGAGCAACAAAAGTCCCGAGGAGTTGGAGGCACTCGCCGAGGAGAAAACGCAAGGAGGTACGCCTCTCCTAATAGCCTCTCGATATGGACACCTAGAGGTTGTGGACTATTTGCTTGAACATTGTAAAGCTAACGTTGAACTAGGAGGCTCGGTGAATTTTGACGGCGAGACTATTGAAGGTGCTCCCCCGCTATGGGCGTCTTCGGCGGCTGGTCACCTCCCTGTGGTCCGTACTCTCCTTAAACATGGTGCCTCTGTCAACAACACTACGCTGACCAACTCAACTCCCCTCCGCGCTGCCTGCTTCGACGGTCACTTAGATATTGTCCGCTACCTGGTGGAGCACCGAGCCGACATGGAGGTAGCCAACCGCCACGGCCACACCTGCCTGATGATCTCCTGCTACAAGGGCCACAAAGAAATAGCCAAGTTCCTCCTGGAACGTGGTGCCGACGTCAACCGAAAAAGTGTGAAAGGCAACACCGCTCTCCATGACTGCGCTGAGTCTGGTAGTCTGGACATCATGAAGATGCTGCTGAAATTCAACGCTCGCATGGAGAGGGATGGTTACGGCATGACCCCTCTCCTAGCCGCCAGCGTCACAGGGCACACAAACATCGTGGAGTACCTTGCCCACCAGCCTCGCTCCTCTCGTGAGGAACGCGTAGATGCACTTGAACTCCTGGGTGCCACCTTCGTGGATAAGAAGAGGGACCTCCTGGGAGCAATGAGATACTGGAGGAGAGCCATGGAGCTGAGACAAGCAGTTGACAAAGTGGGAGTCCTGGAGAAACCCCCTGCGGGTTCACCAGTCCCGGCTTATGACTGTGCCCGAGAGGTGAGCACTGCAGAGGAGCTGGAGGCCCTCATCACAGACCCTGACGAGATGCGGATGCAGGCCTTGCTGGTTCGTGAGAGAATCTTGGGGCCCTCGCACCCCGACACCTCATACTACATCCGCTACAGAGGGGCCGTTTATGCCGACTCGGGCAACTTTGAGCGCTGCATCAGCCTGTGGAAGTACGCCCTGGACATGCAGCAGAGCAACTTGGACCCTCTCAGCCCCATGACAGCCAGCAGCTTCCTGTCCTTTGCCGAGCTCTTTTCCTTTGTGCTGCAGGATCGGGCCAAAGGCACCCTGGCTACACGTGTCACCTTCCACGACCTGATGGGGGTGTTGGCGAAGAGCGTGCGGGAGGTGGAGAGGGCTGTGGCCCAGAGGGACAGCCCCCCTGAAGCCCCCCAGTTCACCAAAGCCCTGTCTATCATCCTCCACCTGGTGTTCCTGCTGGAGAAATTGGAGTGCACCACCGAGCAGGAGCACCAGAAGAAGCAGACCGTGTACCGCCTCCTGAAGCTGAACCCGCGGGCGCGAAGCGGCTTCACCCCCCTGCACATGGCCGTGGACAAGGACACAACGTCGGTGGGCCGCTACCCTGTGGGCCGCTTCCCCTCCCAGACTGTGGCCTCTCTCCTGTTAGAGTGCGGGGCAGATGTGGATTCCCGCGACTGTGACAATAACACGCCGCTGCACGTTGCCGCCAGAAACGGGTGCCCGGAGATTATGGGGCTGCTGGTGAGGGCCGGGGCGCACTTTGATGCCACCAACGCCCAGAGGAAGACTGCGTACGAGCTGCTTGACGAACAGAGCAGCGGGAATCCGGCCCTCTACCCCCTTAACTACGTCACCCTCCAGTGCCTGGCAGCGCGGGCCATTGAGAGGCACAGACTGCCCTACAAAGGCCTGATCTCTGAGGAGATGGAGACCTTTATCGAGCTACACTGACCCCCTGGTCCCCTCCCCCATAAGGAACCCATCCATGTCCCTGAGTCTTGCCCAGACGCTCTGAACTACAAAACATCATCTTCACCCCTCATCTTCACATTTTCATCTCCTCTTTATGGTCTCTCTTACAGTAGCCATCTTAACACCCGTTTGGGATCTCTGTCTCAGACCACTACAATAATCAAACTGGCTTCTAAACATTTTAGTTACATCAGAATTGGAGAATGTAACTTGTGGCTTCATGCATCTGCTCAGTGCTCTCTAGGTTAAGTGTGTGTGTGTGGGGGGGGGGGGCTTGATTTGATACATTCTGTCTCATTTCCTCTTGTTTCCATAAGAAAGGAAGATTCATCAAAGAAAGGAATTGATATGAGTGCCTGTGTATGTGTTGTGTTTTAGCTTGTGTTTAGCTGGGAATAGAAGCTGTATTACTTGATAGGACATGATCAGGTATCACAAGTTTACTGCATGAGGGGCTTAAGGGTGAATAGACTAGCTTGTCTGTTAAATCTGTCATTGTATACAAGGTTATCAAGAAGCATCCTATGAAAGACACATTGTATGCTTACTGCCTGGTATCAATGCATTTTATCATCTACTGAGCATTATTTAATGATCTGTCCCTTTGATGTTTTAATTAGTGTTTGAACCCGTTTGTGCCAAAACTCAGCCTTACTAACTTTTCTCTAAACGGGAAATAAGCCTATAACTTAAAACGGACTGACTACAACTGTACAAGACGGACTAGCATGGGACTCATAAGAAAACCGGGATTTGTAGCCTGGGCTTCATCTTTCGTTTTTTTCAGGTATGTGTGTGTGTTTGTGCGCGTGTGTGTGTAACAACCTTCTTAATCTCTAGTCTGCATCTTCAGTTTCTTCCATCCTGAGTGCTTGGAACCCAGTATAAGATCATTTATTCTATCTATCTACAGTTCATGCTGAACGGTGGGAATCTATGCAGTTGCTCAGTGTGATTATCAATAGGTGATCCTATTAAACACAGATGCAGGGAATACCTAACGGTAACACATTGCACCCTGCATTTTTGTCTTATTTTAATTTTTGTTACCAAATGTCATTTTTGTTTTGTTTTATCCGACTTGCTTTCATTTGTTACTGTTCCACCTGATTGAATGCACTTTGAAACACTTTCCTGAATCCTCAAGCATAGCTTAACAACACCCAGGCTATGGACTCCTAGCAACTGATTAATTTAACTGATAACTTCAGATCAAAACTGTTCAGATACTTGAATAAAATTCAGTATCACTGCAGCAAGTGTGTTTGTGTGTTTGAATCTCACTGGTGTTTAACATGTAGTGGAGCTTTTGTCTAATGTTTATATATTTCCTTGGGGTCAATAATGTGTTAGGCTGTTGCTTAAGATCAGTTGACTTATACAACCGACTCTGTACAGCATCCAATTTCCAATTCAATTTCTTTGAATTGCAGCGTCACACTGTTGCAACAGTCCCTATCTGCTGTGTTCATTAGTAGTTGTGTGCATCTCCTCCCACTGTGCTCCTGTCACAGCGACAGATCCAGATTCTCAGAGAGCTGTGTAAAGTGGACATGAAGCGGGAACAGACAGCTGGAGTAACACTCGTATTACGAAGGCCCTTATATATAGAGCGCTTGAAAAGAAGTGTCATGGAAGAACTTCTCTACAACTCACATATTAAACCTACATGCCTAACGTTAGCGTTGTCTGGCTCAAGTTTAAGCACCCTGCTGGTTTGGTTATTTCTAGTGGCCAGGAGTTATTCATGACCTTATGGCGGAAACACTCTAGTCCCTAGTTCTAGTCTGTCGCTATGACTGTGGGCCAGACCAAAGGACTAAATGAGTCCCAAGCATTTCTGGCCAGGTCACTTCAACTGGAAAACTTGGCCCGATGTATTCTCCTACCTCAACCTTTTCCACAGCACTTTGCAACTTACCGGAGTATCATGTTTGGGTAGTCACATCTCTCTCTGCTGTTGCTATTCGCAGACATTTAGATTTGTAGGAACTTTAGTAAAACACAATCGATACATTTTGAAACACTGTTTTTATTACCTCTTATATTACATTCCTTATGTGATAATAAGAATTTGCTCTGTAATTTACATGTTTTCTGTCCAATTAATTTTCTCTGTGGTAACCGAAGGTGATGTGGTGAGAAAAAAACACACAACAGAAATATGGTCTTGACATCCAGTGCTCTAAAAGTATAAATAGAGTGTAATTAACGTCACTGCAGGGTTGCAGAGGCGGGCTGTTTGCTTTGCTATTTAAGGGCGTTTCTCTCAGTCTCTGCCCTGCAAACAGGCGGTGAGGTAATACACACCCAGTCGAGTCCGTTAACCAACCAATAAACCTATAGTTTCTATTGTACAATGATGACACTTCCCATATCCTATCATTTCGAATGGGACTATCATTTTGTTAATAGCAGCTTATTTGAATGATTTTGGTTATTCAATCTTAAATTCACTGTCTCGTTGTCTTTGATAGGTCATAGTTTACATGTGGAAATCCTATGAGTGTGTTCTCCAGGCATCTATATCCGGTAAAATGTAATGTTGCATTTGGAATTTGCAATAATCTCCTAAATGTATTGATGTGATCAGGAATTGACTGCTGGCGGTCTTTTGATTTCTAAGATGGTTTGGATTATTGGATAGACATACAAACACCCGCTTTAGGAAAGTAGTCAGGATGGTTATTTTCTCAAAGTATTCTAACTTGCCTAACTGATGCCCCATTGGAGGCTGTTGTCATATATGGGTATGAGAGACTTATATTTTGTGATACATTTGGTCTTAGAAACGCTATTGCAAGACCAATGACACAACCTTTCTGTAAATAGGAAATACAATATTTTATACATTATTTATAGAGCCCATATGCTTCTCTATTGCACGTCTGACATCTGTTTGATTCATTATATATTTATCTGGAAGGCTATAAGATTTATCACCACTCCACTGTGTGTAACCCAAGACTATGGAAAGCTGATATAACCATAGTGAAACTTCAACTTTCCGCCAGTAGGTGTCAGCAGCAGCCAGTAGGTGTCAACCGCAACAAAGCATATACTGGCAGCTTTGGCTCCTTTGTTTCAGAGCAGCTCAGAAGGGGACAAGTGGATTGAGGTGAATGAAAGTGTGGAATAGGAAGTGCCATTTTTTGAGTCATTTCTTCACTATTCAAGTTGTTTTTGTTCTCCTTGTTTTCAGGTCTGTCCATTGCATTTCATAATGTAAATGTACATTTAAGCCGTCAGATCTGCTCATACGGCGTGTGTGTGTGAATGGTTAGGTAAATGGTTTGGTATGGTTTAAATCCTTCACACCCTCTTCAACAACTGTCAACAACTACATGGAATTATGTAACTTTTGCGTCTTTCGTATTCTCTGTTTTTCAGGTTGGAGGAAGATCCTTGATGTCTTTTACGATGAGTTTCAAACCAGTGTAGGTCTGTTTTGGCTTCAAAACAAAGCGCAGAATCTTGTATACTGTTTACCAGTTGTAATTGATTATATGTGTTCTGTCTGGATTGTGATTTTACTGTTAGTATAAGGTTTTAACAGATATCCAACAAAGGTACCTTTACCGCGATGATTCGCTTCCCTACTGTCTATTGCCTTTTACCTTGCATAAAGTCCCTGTTAAACTGTCATTCTTTTTTATATTGCAGTATTTTCCGAATTCAAATTATATATACATTTTTAAGTGTTGCCCCTCAACTATTGATAAGTGCCGAATGTTTAACAAAATACACTGATGAGCCAACTCATTGTAACGACACAGGTGTAGCGAATAACGTTAATTATGTGTGCCGTTTACCAGGGGAAGTGATGGCCTCAGGATGCACTGTTTAAAGATAACAAGCCAGTAGAGGGAGTGTCATGCCCTGGGTAATGTTCTGCTGGGAAACCATGAAGAGAATTCATGTGGCCGTCAATTTGACACAAACCATATACTTGAACTTTGTTGCAGATCAGGTGCACCTGTACATGTGCAATGGTATTCCCTGATAGCGGTGACCTCTTTCAGCAGAATAATGCACCCTGCCACACTACACACATTGTTCACTAATGATTTGAGTAACATAGTTGCCTTGGCCTGCATCCGATTGAGTATCTGTGGGATGAGCTGGACCAACAATCGACTTACAGGACAAAATCTGCTTCTAATATCTTGTTTTCAGATTCCAGTGGATATCTTAAGGGTCTTGCCTAGTCTATGTCTCGGCAGGTCGTTATTGTTTTGGTAGTGCTCCATTCATGCGCATATTCGGCAGGTGCACTAGAAGAAGAGTTAAACTGTCACCCTCAGTTGTGAGTAAATGGGTTTGGATGGTCAGAAACAACCCAGGAACCACCAAGGCACAGGTCGGCAATTGAACTGGAAACTGCTAGAACACCAGTGTTCACAGCTGACCACATGGACCAAGAAAAAGCCTTTCCATAGGAAAGTTTTATGCTCAATTGAGACACATTAAGTAGTTTGGCCACAATGACCAGGGGTATGTTTGGAGGAGTAGAGGTGAGGTGTTCAACCCAGAGAACAACTATTTAGCATGGTGGTGATAGCATCACGCTCTGTGGTTGTGTTGCTGCCAGTGGTGCCGGGGCATTGCACAAAGTGGATAAAATAATGGACTACATCAGACTTCTTCAGCATAACCACAAACCATCACCCAGACGGTTGTAACTTGAACACAATTGGGTGTTCCAACAGGACAATTACCCCAAACACACAAGCTGTTTGTGGATTTGATAAAGCAGGCTGACATTAAGCTTTTGGATTGGACTTCCCAAGGTCCTGACCTAAACCCAATTGAAAATGTGTGGACTGTGCTTAAAAGTCGATTCTGTGCCAGGAAACCAACTCATTTTATGGAACTCCAATTCTGCCAAGATGAGTGGTCAAATATCGAACCAGAATGCTGCCAGAAGCTCCCAAATGCATCTGCTAAAGGTGAAACGTGTTTAGGGACGTGCAATCAAATATTAGGCAGGATGTGTGTATATTTCTGACCCTGTATGTATAATTTTGAAAAATGGAAGTACATTTTTTTCTTCCCATTAAGATGTCAGCTTTACAATAATTCTGCCCCAGAAGATGAACAATTCAAAGGGGTCATCGAAAACCTAATATCTCTTCATATACCTGTGACTGTCTTCGTCATGATTCATGTTACTCAAATAATTCCTGAACAATGTGTGCAGCGTTGTAGGGCACATTATCCTTCTGAAAGAGCCCACTGCCCTGAGGGAATTCCATTGCCATGGTGTTCCTGGTCTGCAACAACATCTAATCTACCTGAATCAGTGACATGTGCCCTTGTTAAAAGAAAATAGAAGTTATTTGCTTCGCATCTATAATATTTGGAGTTATCACCGATGTGTGTAGGTAGAATTTAAATACATTTAATTGAACAAATATTTCAAAAATAATAATTGCTGCATAATTGTATAGGAAACACCATAACCATACCAGGTATTCTCTCTTGAGAAATGTCTGCAGCGTTTCAAAGTTAAAAAAGTCCTACATTAGAATATATGTAAGCTACTTAGATGAATGCAACCCTAACGATTCAGATAATACATTATGAATATCTCCCCTTTTATTATTTGTATCTTTATCTTGTCCATCAGAGCCCACTTTAACACAAGAGCTACAGTAGACAGGCTTCCTCAGCAACAGCAACAGTCAGTGGTTCACTAAGATGACAGAAAAGGTTCGGGTGATGAGGGGGGTGCGGTTGCCATTGGAGATCTTGACTGCATCACGTCATGGTAGGGAGGGGGGACTTATCAGTGAGTGAGAGAAAGAGCGAGCGAAAAAGAGAGGGAGAAAGGTAGAGGTTTGAGCGAGGGTGGGTGGAAGGACATTGAGGAGTAAGACAGGGTGTATCGGTGACATTTACCAGCAGTGTCTAAAGACGCCGGACATGGTCCGCCGACACACGGGTGCAGAGAAGTAGTCCTGCTTCCGAGGAGGCGAGGGGACAGCTGAGGACGCCGGCTTTCATGCATTCCCCGACTAACAGTCGAACCTTTCAGAGGAGCTCTGCTGTCAAATGGAATTATTATTTATATCGGGAGTTCTAGTGAAGCTGGCTGCTTCAAGTCCATCCACATGAATGAATGTAATCTAAAAGAAGACGGAGCAGATAGTTTCTCCATTAAGGTACATCTGAAATATTTAAAAAATATATAAGTTATCTCGCTATATGCTTGAAAATGTATTTATTATTGAGCACCGCGCCCCGGTCGCTAATTCACACCTGGCGGGAGTAGCTTTTTGGTTGTTCGCTGTGTTTATCGCTGCAGTTACAAATCAGGCCTATAGGCTATATCAAATGGAGGTTATGGGTCAATTTTGATAATTCATCTCTCGAATACAACCCTTTTAGTGCATTTGATTTTTTTGCATTTAACTGATGGACAATAATGTAATAGGGATGCTCGCGTCCGCGGTACCCAGCTTCTCTCCTCCGCAGTCTCATTGTTTAGAGGTTTAAGGACCCCTCGCTGCCAGGCGACAAGTCTCCCCTTTGTTCCTTATCTTTTTGTTTTGACAGCACTCGGTGCTTTCCGCTGCTATGACACACTGAATGACTGGCCGATTTTTTATAGTATGTTAATATCAATGGGCGCCCCTATTCGGTGCGTTGGTTCTTCACTATATGGACCTATATCTCTAATATACGCGTTGGTTCTTCACTATATGGGCCTATATCTCTATTAGACGCGTACATTGGTTCTTCACTATATGGGCCTATATCTCTATTATTAGACTCGTTGGTGCTATGTGGGCCTATATCTCGCCTGTGACTGTTGCCATACATCATGACAAGACACCAGGTGGCGAAGCGGAAGGTCCATTAGATTACAGACTATTGAGTCGCTCTGCCTATTAGGCACCTGCTTCACCCATCAGCATTGTTGGAAAATGTTCGGAATAGTAATTTATTCATTTTGAACATATGTTAATATGATGTGTCGACCCATTTAAAGCCCCGTAGGACCACATGAAACGCGAGTACATTGGGAAGCATATTATTTGGAAGCATCTGGTTACTTAAATCGGATTGAATGTTGGCATCGATTTACCTTGACACATTTTTGCAGAAAAAAACAACACATTTACCTGCTATAGCCTGTTTTTATTTTGTGCTTAAATGAATTACAGACTACATTGGAACTAGGCAGCTTGGCAGCGGTGTGAATAGATCATATTATATCCATGCAAAGGCGTAATTGTTTTGTTTGGTCCTTTTTCGCAACGCAGATGGTCTGTCCATCCCTTGGGGGTAACATTGTGTAGGCTGGTGTTAGTTCCATCCAATTTCCACATTCATAATTGCTTTCAACGCATGGTCATGCATCCATTCATTTACTTCATTTTTTAACAGACACATGTTTACTCAACATTTAGAAAACGAGACCATATGACCAATTGCACAAAGGCCTTAAATTCGCCGCTACTCTTTCATTGACAAGCTCACATGAAGTCAATCTATTCAGACAGGCAATGCAGAGAACATAGCATTTTTAATAGAACAATAATGTTTACAGAACTCTTTATTCTAGAGTCTTTGTGGAAGCTTATTACCTCTCCTAAACTGGTTATGTTTAATTATTTTTGGTGCAAATAAATACAGTTGTTGTAACCAGTGGTTCATTGTAGGATTGTTTATTAAAATAACAGAACAGCAGTAAAAAATATCCTGGCTGTCCAGCGGTCAACCGTGCAGTCTTTGTTGCTCATGCTGCAGCATGCTTTGACTCTCTTACTTCTTAAAAGAAGAATGAAAGAAGCCAAGTGTGTTGCTTGGAGTGTTCTGTGGATGAATGAAGTGTGACGTGTGGAGGGTTCTGTGGATTAATGAAGTGTGACGTGTGGAGTGTTCTGTGGATGAGTGAAGTGTGACGTGTGGAGTGTTCTGTTGATGAATGAAGTGTGACATGTGGAGTGTTCTGTGGATGAGTGAAGTGTGACGTGTGGAGTGTTCTGTGGATGAGTGAAGTGTGACGTGTGGAGTGTTCTGTGGATGAATGAAGTGTGACGTGTGGAGTGTTCTTTGGATGAGTGAAGTATGGAGTGTTCTGTGGATGAATGAAGTGTGACGTGTTCTGTGGATGAATGAAGTGTGACGTGTGGAGTGTTCAGTGGATGAATGAAGTGTGACGTGTGGAGTGTTTCTGTGGATGAGTGAAGTGTGGAGTTTTCTGTGGATGAGAGAAGTGTGTTGTGTGGAATGTTCTGTGGATGAGTGAAGTGTTTTGTGGATGAGTGAAGTGTGACGTGTGGAGTGTTCTGTGGATGAGTGAAGTATGGAGTGTTCTGTGGATGAGTGAAGTTTAACGTGTGGAGTGTTCTGTGGATGAATGAAGTGTGATGTGTGGAGTGTTCTGTGGATGACTGAAGTGTGTTGTTTGTAATTTTCTGTGGATGAGTGAAGTGTGACGTGTGGAGTGTTCTGTGGATGAGTGAAGTGGGATGTGTGGAGTGTTCTGTGGATGAATGAAGTGTGTTCTGTGGATGAGTGAAAGCTGTGACATGACTTCTGACTTGACTGATGCCCTTTTCCAGATGAATTAGAGATTGTGATGTGTCAGCACAGATGAATAATGCACACTGCTTCTCTCTACCGCTCCTTTTCTCTTGTCTACCTGACATTTCCATACCTTTCTTTCTCTCTCTGTCCTTTTCCATTTTACAATCCTTTTTCTCCTCGTACAACAGGCCTTTTTCTGTCTACCCATCTCTCTAGGACATTGTTTACATTACACCTATCAACTCTTCATTTCGGCTTTGTAGATTAGTATGCTATGTAGATGTTTATGTGAACTTGCAATCCATCTAGTGGTTGCAATGAGGTTCTGTTGCTACCGGGTCTCTGAGTGACAAGTTAGAAAGGACTGCAAGATTGAGTGACAAGATGTCTGACATGATAGAAACTGGCAAATTGTCTTACTAGACCTGGAATGGAGGCTGTTGTAGTCAGGCTCTATACTATTCTACAATCTTCTTGTCACCTAAGTGGTGAGTTGTGTTCTACACGTTGGCTTTAGGGTGATGAACTTCCTGTTTTAAATCCTGTTTTGTTAATGTTTGGCTAATGTGCACGGCTGGGGTGAATTAGCATTATTTGGGTATTAAAGGTTCTAGGGAGTGTCACTTGGGTGTATGTTATTGTTGCAAGTCACGTTACGTTGGTGGTGAATGTTACTTAGAAGATTGCTATTTTAGAGTTAGATGTCGCTTTGTGTAGGCACACTTTTATTTTACAAGTTCAGTGTTTCTGTTTTCCATTCGTTGTCGTGTTTGTTTTATTGATTAATACCCAGCGAATTAGATTATTCGCTCTGCCTGGTTCATTCTGCACTACACCCAGCAAGTTCGCGACACTTCTAAAGAATTCTAAAGAATTGGCACGCTGAAAGTTTTGTGCAATAGGATAAGCTGCTTAGGTTTTGGTCTGTAGAACAAGACTATTTTCCGAAATACAAAGAAAATAAAATCCTCTTTGGTTAAGAATCCCCTTTTGGCTCAAGAGTCATTCTAGTAAACATATTCACGTCTCCTGGACGACCTTCAAGACCTAGAAAAAAGATTAATTGTTTCCAGACAGTAAGTTGTTGTTTTATTGAAATATTTCCAAATGACCTCAAATATATCACCATCAGCTATGGGTTATGAGTGCCGCAGTCTGCAGTATGCCATGATCTGGGTCTGCATGTTTATTTATTATCCCTACCTGTGTGTACTAAGGTGATAACCGTATTTGCATAACGTCACTTGCCACTACTCCCGAAGGTCAGAGACAGAGACCATTTGGGGCTTGCAGTGGGGGTGGGTTGTTTAAAATATGTCTTTTGAGTTAGTGTGTGTCTTTTTGTTTCCGGTTTGTCTTTGAGGCCAAAACAATCGGTAAAGACAGGGCCCTAACGTGCTGTAAAGACAGGGCCCTAATGTGCTGTAAAGACAGGGCCGTGGATGTGCTGTTAAGACAGGGCCCTAACCTGCTGTAAAGACAGGGCCCTAACCTGCTGTAAAGACAGGGCCCTGTAAAGACAGGGCCCTAAAGTGCTGTAAAGACAGGGCCCTAACGACAGGGCCCTGCTGTAAAGACAGGGCCCTAACCTGCTGTAAAGACAGGGCCCTAACGTGCTGTAAAGACAGGGCCCTAACGTGCTGTAAAGACAGGGCCCTAACCTACTGTAAAGACAGGGCCCTAATGTGCTGTAAAGACAGGACCCTAACCTGCTGTAAAGACAGGGCCCTAACGTGCTGTAAAGACAGGGCCCTAACCTGCTGTAAAGACAGGGCCCTAAAGTGCTGTAAAGACAGGGCCCTAACCTGCTGTAAAGACAGGGCCCTAACGTGCTGTAAAGACAGGGCCCTAATGTGCTGTAAAGACAGGACCCTAACCTGCTGTAAAGACAGGGCCCTAACGTGACTAACCTGCTAAAGACAGGGCCCTAAAGTGCTGTAAAGACTGCCTGTAAAGACAGGGCCCTAATGTGCTGTAAAGACAGGGCCCTAATGTGCTGTAAAGACAGGGCCCAAACATGCTGTAAAGACAGGGCCCAAACATGCTGTAAAAACAGGGCCCTAATGTGCTGTAAAGACAGGGCCGTGGATGTGCTGTTAAGACAGGGCCCTAACGTGCTGTAAAGACAGGGCCCTAACCTGCTGTAAAGACAGGACCCTAACCTGCTGTAAAGACAGGGCCCTAATGTGCTGTAAAGACAGGGCCCTAACGTGCTGTAAAGACAGGGCCCTAATGTGCTGTAAAGACAGGGCCCTAATGTGCTGTAAAGACAGGGCCCTAACGTGCTGTAAAGACAGGGCCCAAACATGCTGTAAAGACAGGGCCCTAACGTGCTGTAAAGACAGGGCCCTAACCTGCTGTAAAGACAGGGCCCTAACGTGCTGTAAAGACAGGGCCCTAATGTGCTGTATAGACAGGGCCGTGGATGTGCTGTTAGGACAGGGCCGTGGATGTTTGCCCGTGGAGCTGACATGGTGCGTCCTGACAAGTCACTGCGATAACCATTCTTCAGTCTGCTGGTGGTTGGCAGACACCCTGCTGGCTGAGACGTCCCACTATTGTGAGGAGGAGGGCGATTTGTCAGTCTGTTATCTTTGGCAGCTTTTGAATTGTCTCTCTTGCCCACACACACACTTGCCCACAAGCGTATACAGAGAGACAGGCACTCACTCAGAGGTTAAAAATATACGTATGTGCAGTTACATGGTTACAAGAACACACCCCCACTGGCAGTTACACACACACAGACACAGACACAGACACACACACACAGACACACACAGACACACAGACACATGCACACGCGCACACGCGCACGCGCACACGCACACGCACACACACAGTCAGTCTCCCTGAATTACACCAGCACCATCAAGGGCAGTGTCGGTTTTTCTACTCCATTGGCGTTCTGTTCCAGTCACATCTTATGGTCCCTCAGGGCAGAATTAATTTAGTGTCACAAATCTCATCTTCATCAGGAACCCAATGCATTATAGGTGTCTCTTCTTTGTAATGAAAAAAAAATGAATTTCCTTGTTAACGTTGGAATGGTCAGGTCCATCGTTGTCATATTGTAATATCATTGCAGTGTCTGATAGCCAACAGGGAAATAGTTAGGCAACATTAATTGTCAGCCTAAACTCTAATGAGCTCTAATGTGCATTTATGGTTCAAGCTTTTTTAGTTTTTCTTGCAGAGTTACAATGTTGTCAGCCTGGATTTGGGTCTGTTGCTGCTCTCCCGATTGGCTCGACGATGACAGCATTAGAGTTGGCTAGAAGACGACAAACAGATGTGGGTCCTGGCGACATTGACATCAGTGTGGTTCTTTATTAATGAGAAACCAGGGATAATAAGATCTCAGAGGACAGGAATCATGTGACCAGGATCAGCCAGGTGTCGCCATGACAGTGCTTGTTGCTATGGCAATGTATGTACTCACAAGAGAAGGAGCTGGGTAAACATCTTAATGGTATCCCAAAGAAGGAATGTACATAGAATGTCCATGTTCACATGAATTGCCAAATTTGTTTTTCTCAAACTGAACATTAACATTATGACTGGAATAATGGAGCTGCTAATGGGAGATAACATAGGGACAGAAGACACAAACAATGTGCTTAGTTAACATACAATTATATAGAATGGATAGTGTACGGATATAATAGTGTTTGTTTAAAAGTGTATATTTCCCTGTTAAGTCTAAGTAGTGTTCGTGTCTATTTCAGGTTAGGTTTTAGTAATGTATTTTATTCCCATTTTATTTCATTCCTACAACACACTTAAACAATGCTTTCTTTTTCATTCTAAGGCAAGGTTCATATTTTCTTTACTCTAACTGAAACGAATTTCTTGCCTAAAAGTATTGGAAATTGGAGAACATGGTATTTCGGTCTGCGCTTCATTTGGAAGTGATTGTTCATTCAAACAACGTGTCTTCATGCTTTTGAATCCATCCAAGTCACTCTGGTTTCATTGGTATTGTCTTTTTATCTGATTCCCTTTGTGTTTGTGCTAGTTGCACCACTTACCTTTACTTTGTTTAGCAGGATATTGCAAACCGGGCGATATTCGCCTTTTAGACAAATCCTCTACCAGCACATGCCATTTGCAGTGTTTTTATTCAGGTCGTTTGCGCAGGTTTTTTGCCATAACAAGTCTCCAAGATTTCGGTAAAAATCAAACGGTTTGTGACTCGGCTGGGTATCCATCGACACATAGAGCGTTAAATATAGTGGCAGTGGCGGTGTACTTATCACCAAATGTTAGGAGCTACAATCTCATAATTAACTTATTTTGTCTGGGGAGTCTCTAAAACACACGCTCCCAAAAGCTAAGCTATTAAGTTAAGGATAAGTAGATATTCACCCCCAATAAGTGCACTTACAAATAAAGTCCTGTTAAATTACTAATTGGAGTTAAAAAAGAATATAAATATAATATATCTGGAACATGGATGTGGCTGATCTATGAGGGTAAGCACGGTACACTGGGAAAATGGACAAAAGTAAAAAAAGAAACCTATTTTTCCCCTATTTTATAGAACACTTGATACGTTTTGTGTAATCTGTGTTTATGCACAATAACACTAAAGCCACTTACGTTGTCATCTCAAATTATTTTCCATCTTTTTTCAGGAAGCTACATATAAAAATACAAAATGATCCATGCAAAATGATAAATGCAAAATCAATCTTAAACAATTTTATAGGTTAATTTTGCTATCAGGGAATTTACTTTCATGAACATGTATAAAAGGCTAAATCAAACCAAACATCATGTGGATCGCTGTGCAATAATTTTCACTAACTCTATAACATGAACTATCATTTGGAGGAATAGAAACTGGTGCAAATCGGCCTAAGCTTCATCACTCTGAAATCCCTCATATCTGGATACTGTCGGACTCAAATGATGAGCACCTCTGCAGTCTGTTTAACCCCCACATCAAGTAGCTGTATGCATCTAATTTGCATTCTGACTTGCAGGCACCCGCACAGGTATGGTTCAACCTGCAAAGAGCACATGCCCCTTTGCTGAACATTGCCCTTTCCACTTGACATGTGCCAGTCCGTCCTTGTGACATGTGTCACACACTCCAACGTGCATGCGTCATCGGTCTCTACGGTCGTCACTCACACACCAAGGGGTGCATCGTCCATCTTGTTTTGTGCATCACACACTCTGCACTCGACAACGCCGCCCATTTGTTCAGTTCCAGCACATGCTTCTGGAAAGGTCTGTGCTCAGCCCCGACTAGTAACCATACAAACGTTACAATACACCACCTTATATGACTTAGGTTTTGACATTTTACTCCACAGGAACATCCAATAGCTACCATGTGACATTTCCATGGCCTGTGAGGTTCAATAATCACAAGTTTCTTTAATTGTGGATTAAGTCGGTCCATATTGATTATTGTCTCCTCCCAAACCCCTAAAGGATGAAGTTGAAGCCAAAATGTGGAAATTATTCACGGTTAGTTTGTCGGTAATGTCTGCGTCTGGTTGTTTGCAGAGAGCGAAGGACAAACAGGAAATAGAAGGACCACTGGACAATGTGTCATCAAATGAATGACAGTGACGCATTACAACACAAGAGGCATGCACATTATACAATGAAATAACTGCATAACATCTGAATGGCTATGTTATTTTCCACAATCCATCGCAAACGTTTTGCGTCATCTTTTTTTGCCAGTGCAAATAGAAATAGATTTATTTTTTATTTTTTAATCAATCTATTTTCAGTAAAAAGGTTGTTTGGGACCTATTTTGTTCATTAGATTTGTCATTAATGAAATGAACACTAATTAAATGCACACTTATGGTGCTTTCAGCAGGTATTCCAGTCATTCACTTGATCAATGCAGTTGTGGTTGGATATTTCCGCTCAATCTATCCCAGCTTGTTCTCGAGAACATCACAGGATACACCATCAACTAAATGGGAAATATATTATAATGATCTGAGACTTGGTCTCCGTCTTTCTGAAGAGCTTGCGATGTGTATTAACAACGACATGTAAGTGAATTAGGATGATAAAGACGATGATGAAGGCTGTCTGTTGTCAGGGAGCTTCTATCTTCCTTTGCTCCATCCCTTCTCTCCACCTCCAGAAGCTGCTCCACTAATTGGCTGCTATTGCTCCCGTCAGGCAGCAGCAGCTCAGGTTTCACTGTGTGTCTCCGTGGATGGGCTTTTAATCGTTCATTTGCTCAGGAAGGAGAGGAGAGGAGGCCTTCTTCCAAAAGGGCAACCTACACCGTATAGTGCGCGTTGCATTTGAACGGGGCCCGGAGAGCTTTGATCAAAAGTCGTGCGCTAGATTAGAGCTCTGAGGAGGATGGCGACCGCTCAGCTCAGCCTGGATGTCTCATTAACACCCCTGAGAGATACGACAGACAGGCGCAGCGTAGACTATCTGACGGAGCCTCTGCTGCAGTACAGCTAAATGAGCCTTCAGGGAGGGCGGGAGAAGGACACAGAGACAGGCTGGGAGACAGACAAAGACAGGTGTGACGCAATCTTAGTATTCAATAACATAGGTGGAGTGCTGTGGGTTCATGGATGAATGCATTGGTTTCTCACAACTAAAACATACATATTGCATATGGTATAAATGTATACATGCTGCGAGTGAAATATCACATTAGCAAAACAATCTCTAAAACCAATACTACTTTAGGAGTTGAAAATTGAGTTGGTGTACTGTCAATACTGTCAAAGATATAATCTGCATGTGCATGTCTGTATTCCACGTACTGCCTTGCCTGCAGTATGGATCAAACATAAATACTGTTTGCATAGATAATAAACTGCATGCAGCTAGATAAGCAGGACATATAGTAGCTACTGCATTCAGTTTACATGCAGGTTTCTGACAGGGCCCAGATATGCTAATTGATCAGTGAGCTGACAAGGTTTCAGGCATCAGCCTGCTTAATGAGCCATTGTACAGACAGTCAGTCAGACAGACCGAGAGCCTGTTTTAATGATAGAGTTACGAGCCGGGAATATGGAGGTTGACGGACCTGAAGGTGCATCTCTAGTTGTCTCAGGGAAAATTTGCCTCTTTTGTTCCGTAAAAGCTGTTTGTCCGCTAGGAAACTGATGTTCAGTTTTAATTATTGTCAAAATCCTTAGTTGAAGACGTGTGTTTTATGTGCATGCTTGCTCCTGGGTAGGAGCCGATGCTGTGATAATGATAATACTTTTTATGATTATGCATAACAGATGCTGAATACAACCCATGGCAGGGCCCTCTGAAACCACAAGCCTACAGCAGGTTTTTCTTCAATGTGATGAAGGACAGCTAACCATATCACAACTAACCACTAGCTAACCTCTATTTGCTGCTAGTTCCTAAAAGCAAATAGCATTCCCTCTTCACTTTTATGAAAACAGATTACGGAGGGATCGTCTGGGATTGGCAAAAACCTGGGTTGCTGTGGCATCGAAAAGTCACAAGGTCATATTCTGAACCAATCCCGTTGATTAGAATGTCACAGTTATCCAATCTCAATTATACTTAGGCTACCACTTCAGTTGAACAGGCATACGACTTTAAATACAAATGTTCTCTCTTGTAATCCTTTCTATAGGCCTATATCTATACTTTAATATAGTTTGGTTTTACATTTCCTGCTTCTGAAAGCTATATGAGATAAGACTATATGTTGGCTTCCTTCAGAACGGACAACCAGTCAACAAGCGGATGTGAGTCATATCTCCGTGACTGTTCTTGAAGCTCCTTTTATGTGAGGAGACTTGCTGTAGAATACTGTAGTGACCACTACAGTAAACGAAGCACTTGCTTTGACAGAGTCTTCATGAATCAGGTTAAAGCTTTTGGTGCAACCATTACGAGTTTACGTGCTTATGTCCATTAAATAAGAGGTTCCTGGGTGTAGCATAACTTTCTCTTGGCAATGAGAAGAGGCGTGTTTGGGTGCCAAGCAAACACAGTCTTTTTTATGGCCATAGCCAGTTAGCCACTGCTGCCAGGTGTGTTTCTGCTGCGGTGACAACAGTGGTCGAGAAAAACAAAAACGGGTATTGTGCTACACTGTGAACTCATGCAAAACACATGCGTGTACATGTACTTGCAAATGCACAAACCCGAACACTCACACCCACAGACGAAGGGTTACGCAAAATAATTCTGTGCAAATTCCTCCTCCCCAAACCCCAGGGAGGGACGATCACTAAAAGCTGCATCAACTGCAAGCCAAGCTTAAGCTCTCTACCGTTTGGAAGGAAACTCATTTTGTTCCTAAATTCATTCCCAAAAGTGTGATTTGAGGATCACTCTTCCTGGCTTCCAGCTTAACACTAGTAAATGTGGTAATCTCTTGACAGCTTCTGGTTTTGAATGTTGGGACTTGATAATATTTATCTTTCCCAACCATTTGTTTGCTGTGAGAACTGGTAGTATTTCTGTTTAACATGGCATCAGTACATTTATTTTACAGAACAAAAGCATATTTTGGAAGTATTTGCTTGTGGGAATAGCTATAGAAGTACTGGGATTGCCTAAATACTGCTATATAACGGATGTTAAAGGAACATTAATGTAATTTGTATTGTTTTGTTCTGGCACTTCTGCCTGTAGCTAGATGTGTTTTAACGATTAGTCACTAGGAGCTTGGATGAATTGAAAGGGGCAATCACAGGAACACAAACACAGCAGTTTTCCACCTAAAAATGTTACCAAGGCCAACGTTGCAGACCTACTCACGGTGATTAATGAGACATGCTATGCCAGGTAGTGACACGTCTACAAAGCTAGGTTTGCTTGAAGTTGCATGATTTTTACGTAACTAATCTAATTTCTTTGTCGCCACATAAGGACTGTAGAAAAACAAACTACTACGTTCTTACAGAAAAAGATCATAATAAAAATATTGGAGAATTTTCATTTTTAAAAAAACTAAGAAGGTTCATTCGACATGTATGGCGGTCACGCATCTGTAGTACAATGTCAACTCTGGGCAACTCCATTATTCACTGTCTGAAAAGTAATGATTCTGGTCATTGCAGATCTGCTGTCAGAGTATCAAGTGTATGTCTGGACATGATTACTGCAGCAGATTCAACACTGTCCAATGATAGTTGTTCAATTCCAACTATTAGAAAGTTAGAACCAACGAATAGCGTCAGAGCCAACTAAGTACTTTTATAATTAACAAATGGACTGTTTGCCACTGCCAAATTATCGAATTAACTGCCGTTCATTAACCATGCACTAATTTTTACATTACAAGTCACCTTATTGACGAAAAGTTTAAATGCTAATGTATGCGTTTTTATACACATTAAACATAATACACACATGAGAAAATACAGTTGTACAGGGAATATTACATTGTTATATTTCTACTCTTACATGTATCACATGTTTACTGCATAAACATAGTAGAACTGTCAGTTAAACATTTTGGATATTTACAATTTTTTTTAGATCGGCCCAAAAAAATTATTGAGAAGTTTATCAAAAAATTAGATTTGCTTTTCTCTGCATAGACGAGATAAAAATATACTTAATTTCTAACCTTTCATGATATGACGGAACATGTCATTAAAGCTTGCAATCTATTCTCTATTATTTACTGCTCACCTGGTCTAAAGCATTATCTGTTCAGCACTGCCCAAGGAAATAGATCCTGCCAATGATCTTACATTTAACTAGCTGCTTTGTTGTCATGGAGACAGTGCCCATAGAGGCTGCATCTGCCCGACTGTGTTGAAAGGCATGCTGGGTAAGAGGGAGGGCTGGGGTACGGGGGAGAATGACAAGGTTAAAACCAAACATGTAATCTCACCAACATTGTAACGGGACAGGGATATTCTGGTGTTCACAAATTCCCAATTCCCAATTTCATTTGCTCCTAGATTTGCCATGAGGGATGATCTGTGTCTGGCAAATTGAAGACAAATTAAAGGGATAGTTCACCAAAATGGTTTATTGTCTGTGAGTGTGTGTGTGTATGTCTCATTGTGTTAACTTCTCTTTCCTTTGATGTTTCAGATCCATTGGATGGTCGCACTTAGGATTCTACAGAACCATGAACCCAAAGCCCCATCCAAGGCTGTAGAAAACACCAGAGAGGTAAACACACACACACACACACACACACACACGGATATCCAAAATGACAGAAACATTGACATGTCCAAACATTGGCCTCCAACCAGTATATTGATTTCTGCAAAATGTTGAGTGAGTCCTGGGATCTCTCCACACTGAGGAAACACTCAACAAAACTGTGAATTTTATTTGGTATTGCTAGTATTAAATACGTATTGTATATATAATACAACTGTGTTTTACTTGTTATCAACCCTTGTAAATTAAATCAATTAATCTAAGTATTCTACAGTATAGTCAATATTTATGTATCTGTGCTCAGATTTCAGTTATATTAGCCAAACATTTGTTTTAGTAAACCTAACCTTACAGAGTTTTATCATTATTTCTGCTTGATCATCTGGGTTAGTGTTTCTTTCTGACAGCATGTGGATGTTTGTCCGTATCTGCTATTCGTGAGATGACATGTCCCTATCCAGATACAACCATCGGGCCAGTTTAGCTTAGCCCTTAATCAGGAAAAACAATAGCTGACTTTGTGGGAAAGAAGACTGCTTTTATAGCTTAGTCTAAGAATAATCGGCTATCCGTATTGGCTGGTAGTCATAGCCAATGTTTGCTGTTATGGGATATTCATGAATAATTTTATAAGTACACATTTTTTACACTGAATTGTTTGTTGCCTGTCTAACCAAAATAACATGGTATGTGAGGCAACTCCCTAAGCATTAGCCACTTATGGTTTATGCTTATTCTGTGTTGCTAAATATTATTATAAAAACATGTACTGCAACTGTTATTGACATTTAGCTTTTTCAGCTTGCAAGTTATAATTAACCCACAGAACACTTTGTCTATTTGCGAACAAGAACCTTGAGAAATAGAAATATGCTATGTTCTGCATATTGATTAATGCTGTGCTTAATCTGGTATCCAACCCTGTTCCTAACACATGTCACATTCAAAACAGACATTAAAACGGAGTGTTCTGTGAGGATCTGATCCATAGTCCTCTGTCAATGGGAGGGAAGTAACACATTAGGTTCTATATGACATGTGGTGACACATTAGGTTCTATATGACATGTGGTGACACATTAGGTTCTATATGACATGTGGTGACACATTAGGTTCTATATGACATGTGGTGACACATTAGGTTCTATATGACATGTGGTGACACATTAGGTTCTATATGACATGTGGTGACACATTAGGTCTATATGACATGTGGTGACACATTAGGTTCTATATGACATGTGGTGACACATTAGGTTCTATATGACATGTGGTGACACATTAGGTTCTATATGACATGTGGTGACACATTAGGTTCTATATGACATGTGGTGACACATTAGGTTCTATATGACATGTGGTGACACATTAGGTCTATATGACATGTGGTGACACATTAGGTTCTATATGACATGTGGTGACACATTAGGTTCTATATGACATGTGGTGACACATTAGGTTCTATATGACATGTGGTGACACATTAGGTTCTATATGACATGTGGTGACACATTAGGTTCTATATGACATGTGGTGACACATTAGGTTCCCCTTTGCGCTTTCTATCTGATCTATATTTCTCTCCTGAGTTTTTTTTCATAGTAGTCCAATGTCCAAATACGTGTATGTTTTGACAGCTGTCAATCATCAACCATGAATAGTAGTTTTGTTACCAGACGCTTCACACACCGACAAAAGCACACACACAAATGACACACAAATACCATTGCCGTTGTGTGCTTTATTTTGGACCAGAACGTAATCTCCCTGTACTTTACTGGACTCGAGAATATTTCAAGGGGCCGCGTGCTAAGGGATAGGAAGAAGCCCAAAAGTAAAATCTGACAGATTGTCTCCTAGTCCAGGGGGTCAATGCAGAGCTAGCTGAGATTAGACTCGTTTTTTAGGGCATTAACTAGTGTTTGGACTGCTCCAGGCTATAAAAGACTGTAAAAGGAAAAGACTGTGTATGTAGCAAGGACAGTTTTATCCATTCAAATATAAACATACAGTAACCATACAGTAAGGCACTGGACATGAGATATGGCCCCTATGTGGAAACCATTCAAAAACATCTCCCCCTCACCACTCAATGTCACATACCGCTGACTGTCTACTTTCTCATTTGTCCACCAGTTTTAAACAGCTTAAACATCTTAAACAGCTTAAACAGCTAAACTAAAAGTGTTTATATTGGATTTTTTTAGAGCAATTTAGATGCTATTGTGATTCCCGACACTGTTTCTCAATTCAAACAATTTGCGCAGATCGAATATATCTCTTCACAAGCAAGAAATCCCAACATGTCTTTTACTGGCTGCTCGCCGCGGCCGCAGAATCTACACCTATGGGACTGCCACAGCACCTGGCAGTCATTTGTCTGTCATTCCCTGGTGCCAATATCTCTGAGATTCAATTCACTCCTAATGCAGAATTAATTATTTGTAAAAGAAATCAAATTATGTAGGAGCAACTAAATGAATTTATACATGTCCATGAAGCGTATGTGTAGGGATGGTGTTGAGGGCTTTATCGGGGATAAAAGCATTGCATTTGCCTCTAATCTGAATAAAACACGATTACACTATCAAAGCATTAGAACAGAAAACAGCGGCCCTTGAACAGTACATCAGATTTTATCCTACAGCCTGAGCTACTGAAAGAAATACTTCAACCAGTTACTCAGATGTGGATTTTCTTGTGCTCAACAACAAATGAAATGCTTATCTGAATAGTGCACGACCTTGTTATTGACTTTAGACAAACAAACAGTTTGCAAACATTCCCTCAGTAAAATTGCCTAATGGGAACACCTCCAAATGACATGACTGAAATGAATGCAACATCTCTGACATTTTATTACAGTTTGTACTGCTCTGAGGTAACCTACAATGAACAGGCGTGTAATCACTTTCTAAAGCTTTAACAGCCACCGCTCCCTCCCTCGAATGTCTGCCACTCATAATAACACGGTGAGAACAACAACGCAAGGCAGACTAGAATGCTAATAAAAGTACATCTCCAGGGCAGAATGGTATATCTTCAGAATTGTACATCACACTCTGACACCAATTAGATCCACTGCTATTAGATATGCTTAATCACTGTGCTTATTTACTCTGCTGTCAGTGGTTAATCCACAACAATGCTAATTCCTGGACTATCATTACTTAACAAAGGGACAAATAGCCTTCTGAATGTTCTGGTTGTGGTCACGGGGTCACTTGTCCAGTACTATGCCAGGTAGCCTGTTAACATTTCACTATGTGCAATGTTTCATCTGTGGTCCAAATAGGCTCAGGTCATAATACAGGCTATTTATTTACTATCAAAGAAAAACATAGAATACAATTTCTATGATGGAAAATGGCCGAAATTGAATGTTTGGGGTGCTTGGCTTTCTTTTCCAGTTTTATTCTTACACTCTCTCATTCATGTTTTACTGTTTTATTTCAGTATTCATTCAATACGCTACACTATGGGGACATTCACACCCCAAGCCAACCAGATGAGTTCCCAACCACATGATTTTGTCACCTGGTCGTTTTTTGTAGCCCAGCCATGCACAGCTGAATCAACTAATGAATGATTCCTAGTGGAGTGTCCATCCCATATAGGCAACCATTTACTGTCTCATACGGAGACCAGCCTGTAAGATAGACTTGACCAGCCTGTGAGATAGATTTGACCATCCTGTAAGATAGACTTGACCATCCTGTAAGATAGACTTGACCATCCTGTAAGATAGACTTGACCATCCTGTAAGATAGACTTGACCATCCTGTAAGATAGATTTGACCATCCTGTAAGATAGACTTGACCATCCTGTAAGATAGACTTGACCATCCTGTGAGATAGATTTGACCATCCTGTAAGATAGACTTGACCAGCCTGTGAGATCGATTTGACCATCCTGTAAGATAGACTTGACCATCCTGTAAGATAGACTTGACCATCCTGTAAGATAGACTTGACCATCCTGTAAGATAGATTTGACCATCCTGTAAGATAGACTTGACCATCCTGTAAGATAGACTTGACCATCCTGTGAGATAGACTTGACCATCTTGTGAGATAGACTTGACCATCCTGTGTGATAGACTTGACCATCCTGTGAGATAGACTTGACCATCCTGTGAGATAGACTTGACCATCTTGTGAGATAGACTTGACCATCTTGTGAGATAGACTTGACCATCCTGTGAGATAGACTTGACCATCCTGTAAGATAGACTTGACCATCCTATGAGATAGACTTGACCATCCTGTGAGATGCTTAGAAACCACTGTACCCTGAGCTAGTTTGGCCAAGACAAAGAGCCCTTGGCCATGCATGTATGCCTGCAATGCACACTCAGGGCATGTAGCCTCTATTGCTCCAAAGATGCTAACGTATGGTTGCTCCTCAGATGCTAACATATGGTTGCTCCTCAGATGCTAACGTATGGTTGCTCTTCAGATGCTAACGTAGGGTTGCCCCTCAGATGCTAACATATGGTTGCTCCTCAGATGCTAACGTAGGGTTGCTCCTCAGATGCTAACTTATGGTTGCTCCTCAGATGCTAATGTAGGGTTGCCCCTCAGATGCTAACATTGGGTTGCTCCCTAGATGCTAACATTGGGTTGCTCCTCAGATGCTAATGCAGGGTTGTTCCTCAGATTCTAACGTAGGGTTGCTCCTCAGATGCTAACGTAGGGTTGCCCCTCAGATGCTAACATAGGGTTGCTCCTAATGTAGGGTTGCCCCTCAGATGCTAACGTAGGGTTGCTCCTCAGATGCTAACGTATGGTTGATAAAGGAGGCAGCTCAAAATCTACTTAGCTCATCGAACAACCACCATCATTTCATTCATTAAATCAGTGTTGATTACCTTACGGGTACATACAGGAATTTCTTGTCATGGTTTTTTTGTGCAAATTTACTTAAGAGTCAGTGGAGGAACTTCGTCTCACCTGAACAAGTAGACCATATTGGGATTTCATTTGTGACAGACCAGAGAAAATTTCAATTTGACTTGGAGCAATTTACCATAGTGGAAAAGAAGAAGTTTAATTTATTTCATAGACTGCAATTTGTACAAACCTTTCACGAAGCTAGCATACCTAATCAGACCTGTTTCTGGAAGTTGTGAGGTTCAGCACGAGGACCAACATGGATGAGGACATAGGGTTTACCTGTTCCTTATCATCCCCTGAAGCATACTGATTGTAGCTAATAGATTGAGTTACTTAAATAGAAGAATTCATCGTGTTGGCTAGAATGTTATTTTAATGAGCTCTGATTAGGTTGCGGCTATTAGGTTATTGAATTGAAACGCAGATCCAGAAGGCTTTTATATTCCCTATCTATTTGGAGCTGGTCCCAGAGCCGAGATAAGAAAGAGGGAGAAGCAGGGAACTAGTACTTCATGAAATATATGTCAGATAGACAGATGTTTATAGACCGGTTATATTTAGAGCTCAAACGGTCTAAAGAGACAGATGCTAATGACTTTTAGCCCGTCATTCATTAGCCTGTCATTATGATAAGAGCTGGATAATTCTGTATACGCGTTAACACAGAGTTTGCCTCAGGAAATAGTCTCCGTTTCACCCTATTACTGGATGCGGTAAACTGTGGCTAGCAAAGAGAAGAGTGTCTGTGTATTTTTGTGGGTTTTTGTTTACCAGTGCAGATGATCCTGTAATCAACTGTGTGTTTCTATAAATGTATTGCATCTTGGATATGTGTCTCTACGTGTGTCATCAGTCGTTTCTGATGGTGAGCAGGTTAGTGATAAACCCTGTCTCATTTGGCTTCAGACCTGCGTTCCCACATTGGGGGGGCGTTGTTTCGAGGGGTAGATGTGTAGAAGAAATGAGGAAGAGATCAATGTGTGCGTAGGACTTATTGACTCCTGCAGCTCTCAGCTGAATCTCTCCTATCAGATCTGAAACCTCCCCTCAGGTTCAGAGAAGTCAGTCCTGATCCGGCTGGATGGGCCAGGATTACCCCCAGGGCAGTTATTATGGGGGGCTTCTCCATCTAATGTAATGGGCACAAAACTCTTATTGAATATTGCACGGTGCCACGACGGCCTAAACACCCCATCAGCTTTAATATCCTGCCTGAGTGTTTTTACGTATTATGCTTATTGAGATTTTATGAGTGTGTTTACACGTTTTATGTTTATGAGAGTGCGGAGAAAGCGGGACCAGCAGAAAGGCTGGTAGAACAGAGTGACTACAGAGAAACTCTGAGGTCTGTGCTGAGATGTATCCTCTAGTGAAGCATTTGGACCAATCATATCCTCACATGTGCAGCTGGGGTTGATGGTTTAACGGGATCGGCAGCCTCTCATTTGTTTGGGGATATTTATTTATTGATTACTGTTTGTGATATTGTTCATGCAAAGCATTGGTTGACCTGTCGAGCCAAAGTCAAACGTGTTTCTCATTCAGCAGATCTAATCCAGTATAATGCCCTCCAAAAGGTCATTCACTTCCACCGACTCTATTCATTTATATGTATTTGTCTGTTTGTCCAGAGAGTGACGAGACCTGCTGAGTGAAGTCCCCCCATCCTTCATCTCCATTCTCAGTCTCTGGAGGCACCATGGTTTCATCCAGACCTGGTTGGACCGTCGCCCAGTCCAGGGTGCCTCGCCCTGGCTACGGCCTCTGCCTCTACCCCTCTTATCTGCTACTGACACTCCTGCTGCTCACATTAACGCCCAACCCCTCAGAAGCCTTAGGTAAGTAACACACTATGGATCTATGTTAGTGTTTATGGGACTCTCTGTGCCTGCTTGGCCGGTTTATTTGTATGTTTTTCAGGTCGCTGTCTGCACATCTCTTTCCTTGTTTTATCTCCCCCGTCCCCCTTCACTCTCTATTTTTTCTCTCTCTCTCACTCACTCTCTCTCACCCTCTCTCTCACACTCTCTCTCTCACTCACTCTCTCTCACTCTCCATTTCTATCTCTCTTTTGCTCCGTTTCTCTTCTCAGTCTATCATCCACATTTTTTCTGTCTTTCTCTGCCGCTGTCCCACCCACTCACCCTCATTTCTTTACTGACAGACAGCTTCTACAGTGAGTGGTGTTGGTCAGTGCCAGATGCAGTGAGTGGTGTTGGTCAGTGACAGATGCAGTGAGTGGTGTTGGTCAGTGCCAGATGCAGTGAGTGGTGTTGGTCAGTGCCAGATGCAGTGAGTGGTGTTGGTCAGTGCCAGATGCAGTGAGTGGTGTTGGTCAGTGCCAGCTGCAGTGAGTGGTGTTGGTCAGTGCCAGATGCAGTGCCAGATGCAGTGAGTGGTGTTGGTCAGTGCCAGATGCAGTGAGTGGTGTTGGTCAGTGCCAGATGCAGTGAGTGGTGTTGGTCAGTGCCAGATGCAGTGAGTGGTGTTGGTCAGTGCCAGATGCAGTGAGTGGTGTTGGTCAGTGCCAGATGCAGTGAGTGGTGTTGGTCAGTGCCAGATGCAGTGAGTGGTGTTAGTCAGTGCCAGGTGCAGTGAGTGGTGTTGGTCAGTGCCAGATGCAGACAGATGCAGTGAGTGGTGTTGGTCAGTGACAGATGCAGTGAGTGGTGTTAGTCAGTGCCAGATGCAGTGAGTGGTGTTAGTCAGCCAGATGCAGTGAGTGGTGTTGGTCAGTGCCAGATGCAGTGAGTGGTGTTGGTCCAGTGCCAGATGCCAGATGAGTGGTGTTGGTCAGTGCCAGATGCAGTGAGTGGTGTTGGTCAGTGCCAGATGCAGTGAGTGGTGTTGGTCAGTGCCAGATGCAGTGAGTGGTGTTGGTCAGTGCCAGATGCAGTGAGTGGTGTTGGTCAGTGCCAGATGCAGTGAGTGGTGTTGGTCAGTGCCAGATGCAGTGAGTGGTGTTGGTCAGTGCCAGATGCAGTGAGTGGTGTTGGTCAGTGCCAGATGCAGTGAGTGGTGTTAGTCAGTGCCAGATGCAGTGAGTGGTGTTAGTCAGTGCCAGATGCAGTGAGTGGTGTTAGTCAGTGCCAGCTGCAGTGAGTGGTGTTGGTCAGTGCCAGCTGCAGTGAGTGGTGTTGGTGAGTGCCAGCTGCAGTGAGTGGTGTTGGTCAGTGCCAGATGCAGTGAGTGGTGTTGGTCAGTGCCAGATGCAGTGAGTGGTGTTGGTCAGTGCCAGATGCAGTGAGTGGTGTTGGTCAGTGCCAGCTGCAGTGAGTGGTGTTGGTCAGTGCCAGATGCAGTGAGTGGTGTTGGTCAGTGCCAGATGCAGTGAGTGGTGTTGGTCAGTGCCAGATGCAGTGAGTGGTGTTGGTCAGTGCCAGTTGCAGTGAGTGGTGTTGGTCAGTGCCAGATGCAGTGAGTGGTGTTGGTCAGTGCCAGATGCAGTGAGTGGTGTTGGTCAGTGCCAGGTGCAGTGAGTGGTGTTGGTCAGTGCCAGATGCAGTGAGTGGTGTTGGTCAGTGACAGCTGCAGTGAGTGGTGTTGGTCAGTGCCAGATGCAGTGAGTGGTGTTGGTCAGTGCCAGCTGCAGTGAGTGGTGAGGTGATGTTAGGAGGATGCTGGGCAGATGATGGTCGCTCTGTTTGCCTGTCTGTTTCTACAGTAATCCGTTTTTAACACAATCTGTCAGAACACAGTGGTTTTATTGCTCTGATAAGCAGTGAATACATGTCAGCACATACTCACTCTAGCTCGTTATTAAAGCGCCATGTCTTCAGATGTCTTTTGGTATGGATCTAAAATGAAGCACTGAAAGGCTCCAGAGGACTGCGCAATTCAAAACAGAAGTGATTATGTCAGCAGTCAGTCATCCTCTTGATTCGTCATTTGTCTCACAGTTTAAAAATAAAGGAATATGTATTATCTATAGGACATATGTATATTCTGGATGTATATACATTTTAATCAGCAGAAAAAAAATTCAGCCTAATTTCCTGCACTTTTGGAGCAGACATCTTCATATATTTTTTAGAGATTCACTTCATTGTTGTAGGTATGACACATAGGTCTTCCTGATCGTGTAGTCTGACCAGCAGGAAAACCTCTGGGACATAGTTCTAATTGTCAGTGAAACTTAATGATCTGGTTGGGCTCGTCCAGATAGGTGTAATGTCCTGCATCCAGATGTAGTGGGCGTAATGTCCTGCATCCAGATGTAGTGGGCGTAATGTCCTGCATCCAGATGTAGTGGGCGTAATGTCCTGCATCCAGATGTAGTGGGCGTAATGTCCTGCATCCAGATGTAGTGGGCGTAATGTCCTGCATCCAGATGTAGTGGGCGTAATGTCCTGCATCCAGATGTAGTGGGCGTAATGTCCTGCATCCAGATGTAGTGGGCGTAATGTCCTGCATCCAGATGTAGTGGGCGTAATGTCCTGCATCCAGATGTAGTGGGCGTAATGTCCTGCATCCAGATGTAGTGGGCGTAATGTCCTGCATCCAGATGTAGTGGGCGTAATGTCCTGCATCCAGATGTAGTGGGCGTAATGTCCTGCATCCAGATGTAGTGGGCGTAATGTCCTGCATCCAGATGTAGTGGGCGTAATGTCCTGCATCCAGACGTAGTGGGCGTAATGTCCTGCATCCAGACGTAGTGGGCGTAATGTCCTGCATCCAGACGTAGTGGGCGTAATGTCCTGCATCCAGACGTAGTGGGCGTAATGTCCTGCATCCAGATGTAGTGGGCGTAATGTCCTGCATCCAGACGTAGTGGGCGTAATGTCCTGCATCCAGATGTAGTGGGCGTAATGTCCTGCATCCAGATGTAGTGGGCGTAATGTCCTGCATCCAGATGTAGTGGGCGTAATGTCCTGCATCCAGATGTAGTGGGCGTAATGTCCTGCATCCAGATGTAGTGGGCGTAATGTCCTGCATCCAGATGTAGTGGGCGTAATGTCCTGCATCCAGACATCAGGCTGTAATGTCCTGCATCCAGATGTAGTGGGCGTAATGTCCTGCATCCAGACATCAGGCTGTAATGTCCTGCATCCAGATGTAGTGGGCGTAATGTCCTGCATCCAGATGTAGTGGGCGTAATGTCCTGCATCCAGATGTAGTGGGCGTAATGTCCTGCATCCAGACATCAGGCTGTAATGTCCTGCATCCAGACGTAGGGGGTGTAATGTCCTGCTTTTAGACGTAGGGTGTGTAATGTCCTGCATCCAGACATAGTGGTTATTATATCATAACACCCACCTGCTGCCTTCTGACGCACATCTGAACATCTCACTTTCCCACACTGCTATTTGATAATAATATCTTTGTGCTGTTTTATTATAATTGGCTGGAGATCCTGATCCACTCCGGCAGCTATGGAGTAAAGGAGTAAAGGCAACTCAGCCCTAAAAGGAATCGTACTATTTGTTTATTTCCAGGAATAACCAGTCATGAAACTGGTGCTGTATGTCTCTGTAGATACAATCTACCTGAACCAAAGGCATCAAGCATTTCTGAATGGAGCAAGGAGGCTGGTGGTTCCACCCAAACGGCCTGTTTTGCAGAGACAGATTGAGCCTAGTCCTGGACTAAAACATTGCTTAATTAGGGACTATAACTTGTCCTAGAGAGTGAGAACTGTCTCTAGTGTGCTGTGGCAAAACCGCATGCATTTTTGAAAGTGACAGTAAAAACATGTGAACTAATGTTCAGTGTGAATTGAACCCACTTCCAGTTCCCTGAACCTCAGTCTATTCCCAAGGGCAGCACTTGGCGACGGACAGAGAGGCTGTGTTTCTCGGAAGGTAATAATGCACTGTGCCATTTCAACCAGGTATTGTTAAGGTTTCTCGGCTCAGGCACTTTACATCTGTGCTCCGAGGTGGATTAGCTGGTGTGTAGCTGTTACTCCCTGTTATTCTTGGTTACACTCTGAAGTGTAAAGTCAGCAATGCAGGGTGAATAGCCAGAACCCTTTTTGGGAGCTAAGGTGTGTGGTTACTTTAGGTGCCCTTAGAGGAGGACTGAATCAACAACGCAGGAGCTGGTCCAGTGATAGAGCGAAAGAGGAGGAAGAGTAGAAGGGGAGGAATAGAGGGAGGTTGCTATGGTGAGGGTCAGGCTGGCAGCATCCTGATAGAACTGATTCCCCAGCCGAGAAGAAGTTCAACTAGCTGCCATGGTAACAGTCTGCAGACAGTAGACTGGTAATAATGCTAGCTTTTCCCACACATTCTAATCAGAGAAACAACTCTCACAACAAATCACAAGTTTGAGTGGGCGGGGCTGAAACTTCAGGCGGAATTGTGCTCATGCAAAATCAATAGTTTTCTCAAGCGATGGTGGAAAGGCGGAGAGTCCTGATCTGTGACGTGCTTAACTCCTAATGCGTCCACCATCATGCTCATAACAAGTAGCAGATACGTCTCAACTGCAGCCATTTAAAGATTCTGGATGTAGCCGCCGGCCTTACAAGGCTACAGACTCTTGCAGAAGAAAAGTCTGAAATGTTTTGACGTGCATAGAGAAAATCTGGGACACGCGATGAAAATAATTAAAATGCACTGACAATATTAGATTTTAGCACATTAGCAATGTAGAGATACTGTGCTTGTAATTTATTTTTATTAGGCGTAAAAAGAAGAAAGAAAATTATTGACACAACAACTGTCTGTTCATGTTTATAATGCATTATAAATTTTTTATAACAATATTACATATTTTATGCTGTATAACTGTAGCTCAATTAGTTGCTACGGCAGAGTTTGATTTCCATTGACGGCTAGTACAAAAAATATGTAATAATGTACGTTCTTACTGCTACTCATCAGTTGCTGTGGATTAGAGGAAATGCATTACTTAATAACAAAGTCAATCGATATATAAATATGGTATGAATATAATGCTAAATATTTGTACTAATGTATGCCATCCCTGAAACATTGTCCTCGGAATGATTTCGTTATGATTCACTGCACATTATGAAAATGGCATGTGTGAGATTAAGACATTCAAGCCAATTATCTCCTGTGAATTTCTCCATGACACCTTTCCGTATACCATCGTAGCACCCGCCGATGTGTTCTGGCAGTCTCTCTGCTGCATGGTGGACTACTTGCTCCTGTGAGCTCCTGTGAGGCAGAGAGATATATTTTATTGATGACCCACAGGAAGTCCCAGGGGATGTCATCTTAATGACACCCAGGAAGTGGTCTCCATGTCTATTACCATGTCCATCATTACTCACGGATGTCTTGTCACTTAGCAACAGTCATGTGACACTTTTTTTAGTCCACTGCTCGGGCTAGTTAGCATTTGTTGTGTGAGAGCTCTGTCTTTGGGGACGTACATGACCTTTCGCCTACAATTCGGGGAAGTTTGAAGTGACACCATTGCGGTGACATCGGTCTAATGTTTAATTAATCTGTGTCGTCTTAGCGGGGCCCAAGTTCACCAAGATTCCTGGTGACCAGATTGGGGTGTCGGGAGGCGTGGCCTCATTCGTGTGCCAGGCGACTGGTGATCCGAAGCCCATAGTCAACTGGAACAAAAAGGGAAAGAAGGTCAACTCCCAGCGCATAGAGGTCAGTATGCTCCGCTTTCCGTAGACCCGCAGATTTGACCGTGTTCTCCATCATCAACCTTCCCGCTGGTTCTGTTTCACCACGATGGACTGGATCGTCTTTTCCCCTGAACTATTGTTCCTTCCTCAGGTTTCTCTTGGGATTTCTGGTACTCTGTGTTTGCACTCATATTGACGGCCGTTATCTGACTGTTCCACACATCTCTCCCTCCCTGTAGACGATAGAGTTTGACGACGGAGGCGGGGCCGTTCTGAGGATACAGCCTCTCAGGGCGCCTCGAGACGAGAACACATACGAGTGTGTCGCCCGCAACAGTGAAGGAGAGGTGGCCACGACCGCCAATCTGGCCATTATACGAGGTCTGTGTTCGTGGATCGTTTACGGGCATTATCGTCATCTACATTCATTATCACAGTCTATTTTGCCCACAGCCTGTTCACATTCTGGTTCTCTTTACACGAGAAACAAATAACAGCAAATATGAAGCTGTTCTTTTTTAGCCTGTGACTGAGTGTGATTTGGCTGTGTTGAGGGACAGTCGGCTAGTTTGCATGTGATTCTGGAGCACGGAATCTCTCTCATAATCACTTCGTTCGTTTGCTGGCCAGACTGAGATGATGTAAATCTAGCGTAGCCAGTCCCCACAGTGCTAATCTAATGTAGCCTCTATAAATGCTAAGTTCTAGGCTAGCTGTTGGCTGAGTTTGGCTGTAAGCCTCGAACTGTAGACTGGACCGCTGCCCAACACAGTGACATGGCGTAACGACTACTTTTTACATAGGAAAGAAGAGGATTAGGAATGGGCTTGGATTGGGACCCAGTTCTGCAGGAGGATCGGGGGAGGTTTTGACGAGGAGAGAGACGGGGGAGGTGGGGAAAGATGAGGGCTATGGTGGAGAAGGGGGAAGAAGGGTGGCACAGCAGGAGTGGAGATGGAGAGAGAAGACAGAAGAGGGGATGTATGGCTAAAGAGGAGGAGGGGGATCGTACGGCTGTATTTGGCAGGATGCTTGGTGTTCAGCAGAAGGCTGGTAGCCTGGGGAATTGCCTCCTCTCCATCTGTTCATAGGTCTGTCATCTCTATATAAACACACCCAGTCCACATCTCTGTGTCTGTTGGACACAACCTCCCTAGAACAGCCCTTTAGGACGTGTGTGTGTGTGTGTGTGTGTGTGTGTGTGTGTGTGTGTGTGTGTGTGTGTGTGTGTGTGTGTGTGTGTGTGTGTGTGTGTGTGTGTGTGTGTGTGTGTGTGTGTAAGAGCATGTGTACTCTCATGTCTATGTGTTTGAGCCTTTCTTTGTCTATAGCATCGTTTTTCCCAGAGATTCCATGCATTCAAACAACTTCCATGCCATCCGTCTCTTTGACCTTGACTGCACCCCAGACTAGAAGACATGCAGGCTGAGAGGAGATGTTAAAGCTTCCAAAATGTCCCCCCTTGGTCTTTTACCAAGACAATCCCAAGCATATTCATCCATAGCGTAAACCATTATTCTTTCTCCATGATACTCCTATTAATTATCAAGGGATTTAGAGGATTGTATAACACACTTTATTGCTTGGCCAGTCCTGACTCACCTTGTGGTTGGCCACAGGAAGTGAGCTACTCCTCAGCCCCATGCTAATGGAAAGCAGGTTATGTAGCACGCTGTGGTAACTGGGGTCAGGCGGTGGAGATATCTCATTTGGACACCCACACCTCCCCTTACACTCTCTCACCTTCACTCCATCTCGCACAATCCCTCTCTCGCCTAGCTAGCTTTACCAATGTTGTCTCTCTGTCTGTCTTCCTCGTTCCCCGACTCTCTCTCTCTCTCTATCTCTCTGTTTCTTTCTCTGAACACTGTGGTTTCGTAGTTCTGTGCCTTGGGGTGTTTTTGTATCTGCAGTTCTGCATGTTTTATATCTCTTAGGAGCGAGAGATTCTCATAGATGAAGTGATGAGGTGCGTGTGTGTGTTTCTATGCTAATCCATGATCACCTACACCTTCCATTTCCCAGTTGCCATAGTGAAGTAGGGGTGTCATGGCGGTAGGAGGAAAGGTGCAAGGCAACATCCTACTACACAGTCTTGTTAATCCATAATTCCTCCAGAGCCTGCTGAAGTACCTGGTCAGCATACAGGCAGCAGCTAGTAATATTTATGTGGGCTGAAACAGGCTGGAGGTAAAGGCTGTCCCAGACCAAATTATTACCTCTGAAAATAGACTTTGGATTTTTGATGGACTGTCCGGACCGGGTTATCATGCCCAGACTGGCCTGCTGTAGGACAGACGAACACGTTATATTACAGACTAGCATATATTTCCATCAGTCTTTAACACACCAAACATATGGCAGTCTAACATCCTGACTAACACCACTATATATAAGACAGTCTGTAACACACCAAACATATGGCAGTCTAACATCATGACTAACACCACTGTATATAAGACAGTCTGTAACACACCAAACATATGGCAGTCTAACATCATGACTAACACCACTGTATATAAGACAGTCTGTAACACACCAAACATATGGCAGTCTAACATCATGACTAACACCACTATATATAAGACAGTCTGTAACACACCAAACATATGGCAGTCTAACATCCTGACTAACACCACTGTATCTAAGACAGTCTGTAACACACCAAACATATGGCAGTCTTACATCATGACTAACACCACTGTATATAAGACAGTCTGTAACACACCAAACATATGGCAGTCTAACATCATGACTAACACCACTGTATATAAGACAGTCTGTAACACACCAAACATATGGCAGTCTTACATCATGACTAACACCACTATATATAAGACAGTCTGTAACACACCAAACATATGGCAGTCTAACATCATGACTAACACCACTGTATATAAGACAGTCTGTAACACACCAAACATATGGCAGTCTAACATCATGACTAACACCACTGTATATAAGACAGTCTGTAACACACCAAACATATGGCAGTCTTACATCATGACTAACACCACTGTATATAAGACAGTCTGTAACACACCAAACATATGGCAGTCTTACATCATGACTAACACCACTATATATAAGACAGTCTGTAACACACCAAACATATGGCAGTCTAACATCATGACTAACACCACTATATCTTAGACAGTCTGTAACAAATCTATGAATTGAGCGCTAGGTTTGTGACGAATGGAATACCGGCACACTTCAAGCCCTGCATTCACGATGACAAAAAACATTTTTAAAATCAATTTAACTACTGACAGCTACTTCTCATGGTGGAAACACAAAGAAGTTATGTACAGTTTAAATGCGATTACGTTTCAGCATCCAGGTTATCCAATATGTTCATACAGATAACTGCATGCGCAGTGACAAAACAAAACACGACACTTATTCATCGATTAACATCACGTGTGTCCTATATTTACCGTCTTCACGAGAAGAAAACACAAGCGCGGTTCTCTTCCGCTCTGTACAATCAATCCAATAAATTAACTGGATGAGTTAAGTCACAGTTCGCCTAGTTAACGTCCATAAAGCTAAAGTGACACACGTTCTCTCTCCGTTTCTCCTGGTGTGGAGGGAGCTCGTCAGGGACGAGTCTCTAGGACGTCTAGAAAGAACACTTTTTCAACGCAATTTGTACAATTTACGTAGTTCACAGTTGAATAGTAGGGCCCTCGTGTCTCACTTCGAAAACTCGAGCCAATGACTTATCTATAATGCCAAGTAAAATTATCCAGCTAGCTCCCCACAGATACAGACAATGAATAAAAACCCTGAATTGGATCATTTTATTGTTTTTAACATTTGCACATTCCTTGAATATAATAGTACGGGCCTGTGGTCCAGTAGTAACACTTTCATTCAGCAGCATATATGCAGCTCCCCAATAGAGAATGGGGTTCAATACACATCACCAACCTTCATCTCAGTCTCTATGTTTGGGGAGTTAAATAATACCATTTCACTTTGACTTGATCAATTGTGAGGCCATACTGTTTTTTCCCTACTGGTGCAGGACAGTGTAACATAACCAATCTCTAGTCCCTGTTGGAGAAATTATATATGATGGCTATTGTCTGAAGACAGATACATGAAGGTAAAGACTGGGAGTGTCATTTCCAAGACAATGCCAATGAAAGTATACATAGGCACTTACTGGTTGACATTATGATTATGAGGTTGAGAATTACAGGAACCGGCTAAATCACACCATAGTGGGAGAGGATCGGGAAGATTATGGGTTTTCTATAGATTTGTTCTCAGTGAGATCTCGTTTTCCATTTAAATTGCAATGATCCATTTATTTTAATTTGCGAGGGAGGGCAGTCTGATCCTGGGTTTGTTTTTTATCTAAGGCAGTCTATCACATTTAGATTATGAAAAGGTTGAGCCACAAACAGAATCCAGGTGGGGCTGAACAGGAACAGCTGGTTGTTGTCAGGTCAGGTAGTCCTGAGACAGGATCCAGGCTTCTTAGTGACTGAGTGAGACGGATTAGAGGGAGCATAAAGAATGAGATTGCGTTTGTGCACGTTTGTGTTCGTTTGTGCGTGTTTGGGCGCAGTGTGCGCGTTTGTGCTCGGATGTGATGGTGTGTGATGGTGTGCACACCCCTATGTGTCTTCCTTGTCTTCATGTTTGTGGTTGTGCATTTGTTTGTCTAATCTGTGAGTGAATGTTTGCTTTCCTTGTGTATGGTTGGCTTTTCTGTATCCTGGCTGTATCACCAGCCATGTTTGGCTGTACAAACACATGCAGGCTGGGGGTGAAAGCTGCCAGCCACCAGACAGAACCCTAGAGGAAAAATATTTGCTGTTAGCCGCCAAGACTCTGAAATACTGCTGTCACACGCGTTCACGCTCTTATGCACACGCGCACACACACACATATGCACCCACACTGGGATACACACATACACACACAAACTAATAAAACTTGCACAAAGTTCTCGAGTTTCCTATCAATTTTAAAACAGGTGGTGGGTAAAGCCAGCGATTGCAGGAGTAAGTGTGTGTGTGATGAATGATGCATTCTCTGATATAGAACATGATCACCGGGCGATCGCATCAGACGCCCTCACGGCAGGAGGTAGGTTAGGTGTCTCTATTTAAACCAAGTGGAAGCTTGTCTCTAACTGCAATGAGACAAGTGTGGTGATGTCCATAGAGTAGGATAGAAGACTTAACATGGTAACTAGGTGGTTTTGGTGGCGGTGACAGCTGAGGCAGAAAGGGAATCACTATGTTAAAAATGCAAACATGAATATTTGACCAGGTATGCAAATTTCTTCTTCTTCTGTCATTGGTTGAATTTTGGGTGTTAAAAGTTCCGAGCAAATACAGGTATAATATGTATCTGCCACAAGCATATGGAAACAGCAAGAATAATAAACAAGAATATCACAATAATATTACCAGTTGAGTGTACTTTTCCCTTTTCAGAACGTTTTGCTTCTAATTTTTTGGAATTCGATTATGGCCGTGCCTCTTTCCAATAACTCCCAGCAGGCTTGGGAGGGTCGGGAGTTCTCTGGCGAAGCACATCCAGCTAAGCCATTCTGCTTCTTATCGTAATGTTCACTTAACCAGGACGTAAGCTGGATTGTGCTTGCTGGTGACCACAATTCGTTTGCAGCCTCTGTGTTCCTGACCATCCGTTCCACCAAACCAGATGGTGCTGAGCCAGTTAACATGACCACACAGCAAAGTCAATGGTGATGGTTATATTTAGAAAGTGTTCAAATTATCTTTATTGTGGTAGTGTTTGCTTGGCTATACTTGATTCAGAGGCAACTGAACTCATACACAGGGTTATACATGTTAGTTCGAATCAGACTAAAATGAACTCTGAATCTGTGTACACAGCGAAATCCAAATGGAAAATGAAACACTGGTCAATGTAATACTTATAAAGTGTGGATTATCAGAGCCGCAAAGATGTTTCGAATTTAAAACCCCTTAGTGTTAAATTAACAGTTTATAATATTTACAAGATGATTCTGTAAAATATTATCACTGTGAACATGCTTTTCAAGTAGATGTAAGAGATGCCAAACTAAGAGTGTGTTTTTTTAAGTGACAGGGAACAAGGTTGTTTCTCACAATCAATCACAGATCTAATGCCTGTGCCAAGTGACTGTCAGATCTGTTGAAGAGTAAAAGAGTGGTCATACATTTTATGATTTTAATTAATGCCACTTCATATTTGGTGTTGTGAGCTTAAAGCAATCAGTTGTTATTGTACAATTGGAAAACTCCCAACAATGGTGCAATTTGTTTATAGGACAGAATGGTACAAAATAGTACAGACTGTTCAGAATGACTGCAACGGTAAAATTGGCTTTCAGACCAACACTAGCTAAACTCTTTGTAATGTCTAACCATTACAAGATTGGATTAGGTTACAAAAAGAATGATCATTAGTTACTTTTTAGAACGAAAGATAATAAAACAAAAGATTCGGAAATTCTGCTTGCAATAAAGAATCCTGGGAAATGTTAGTGCATCTCTAATACCTTGTGTCTGTGATAATAGCACTTTCCCGACAGTGTTTCAGCTTGGATCTGAATGGGCAACATCTTGTCTTTACGAGTTGAACACAGATGAATACACAGACGGAGAATCCTGTAGAAGAGAATGGACATTTAGCTGTTGGGAAAAAGGGTGAACACTCAAAACAGAACAAATGACTTCAATATGAAGCTCACTGTACACAGCAATCCCAGATAATCACGCCCACATCGAGGATATGAGGCATGTAGAGGGTGTAGTCAGAGCTCATATTACAGTTACGATTAACATCTGATTTGAGAATCTACAGTAAGCTCTGCTGCATTTCACATGTATACAGATCAGTATACTTAGAGACACAGATATACGCAGATATACACAGATGCACACAAATACACGCAGATACACACAGATATACGCATATATATACAGATGAATTCAGATGCATACACATATACAGACATATACAGTACACTGTATTTACAGCCATATACAGTACACTGTATATACAGACATAAACAGTACACCACATATACAGACATATACAGTACACCATATATACAGACATATACAGTACACCACATATACAGACATATACAGTACACCACATATACAGACATATACAGTACACCGATTATACAGTACACCATATATACAGACATATACAGCCATATACAGTACACCGATTGTACAGTACACCATATATACAGACATATAAAGCACGCCATATATATACAGACATATACATTACACCATGTGTACAGACATATACAGACATATACAGTACACCATGTATACAGACATATACAGTACACCATATATACAGACATATACAGCCATATGCAGTACACCGTATATACAGACATATACAGCCATATACAGTACACCATGTATACAGACATATAGAGAACATATACAGTACACCGCATATACAGACATATACAGACAAATACAGTACACCATGTATACAGACATATACAGCCATATACAGTACATCGTATATACAGACATATTCAGTACACCGTATATACAGACATATACAGACATATACAGTACACCGTATATACAGACATATACAGCCATATACAGTACACCCTGTATACAGACATATACAGTACACCGTATATACAGACATATACAGACATATTCAGTACACCATATATACAGACATATACAGCCATATACAGTACACCATGTATACAGACATATAGAGAACATATACATTACACCGCATATACAGACAAATACAGTACAGCATGTATACAGACATATACAGTGCACCGTATATACAGACATATACAGTACACCGTATATACAGACATATACAGTACATCGTATATACAGACATATTCAGTACACCGTTTATACAGACATATACAGACATATACAGTACACTGTATATACAGACATATACAGTACACCATATATACAGACATATACAGTACACAATATATACAGACATATACAGACATATGCAGTACACCATATATACAGACATATACAGTACACCATATATACAGACATTTGCAGACATATGCAGTACACCATATATACAGACGTATGCAGACATATGCAGTACACCATATATACAGACATATACAGACATATACAGTACACTGTATATACAGACATATACAGACATATGCAGTACACCATATATACAGACATATACAGTACACTGTATATACAGACATATACGGGCATATGCAGTACACCATATATACAGACATATACAGACATATACAGACATATGCAGACATATACAGACATATGTAGACATATACAGACATATACAGACATATGCAGACATATACAGACATATGTAGACATATGCAGTACACCATATATACAGACATATGCAGACATATGCAGAACACCATATATACAGACATATACAGACATATACAGTACACTGTATATACAGACATATACGGACATATGCAGCACACCAGCACTCTCACATGGATAGAGCTCATATACCTCTCATGATAGCCAGAAGACCAGGATACATAAAAGCTTCCCGTGTGTTTTACTGCAGTAGTGGTGTCATTAACACTAGTTATAGCATGCAGCAGCCAGCAGAACAGACCCTAAGGTGCTCAAAAGCCCCTGTGAGCTTCATTCTCGCTCTGTCTCTCTCGCTCTTTATCTTTTTATATCTCTCCCTATTTCCCTGCATGTTTCTCTCTTCATCTCTTTTTTCCACAGTCTCTTCCTTGCTCTCTCTCTCTCTCTCTTTTTATTTCACTCTTATTCTCCCTCACCCCTTCTCACTGTTTGTCTCATTCTATTTTCTGTCCATTTCAAATACATTTTGATTGCTTCAATGGCATGACACAACAACGTGCACAATTTAAAATAAATAAATATTACGTATTTATAATATAACCTCAGTAATATTGACAATGAATAATGTTCACCTGACAATTAGATGGACAATTATCAAGAAAAATAACATCTAAAACAAGGCTCCTACAATCCTAAAAAACCAATGGCATTTGACCGGGTTCCTGGTCTGTCAGACATTGACCTTTATTTAGTTTCAGACAGAAACATTGTCCCTCTGTGTCCTTCCCTAGAAGGTCGAGAGCCTCTTCTCATCAGAGAGGTTCTTCAAACCTTTAATAATGGAACCAAATGTGGGGAAATTGCATTCTCTAATTTTAATGGATTCATATATCAGTTGGGTTCTGCTGGTGCAGGGATGGCGCAGTCTCCGCTCTACATGGGGCCGTATTTTCACGTGTCTACTCATGTCAGCACACTGAGCCTGTACTCCGTCTAGGATTCGATCAGTAACCACATATTTTATAATGGTGTACTAATGCTTACATGCATTATTTGTTTTTTCCCCCTGGACATGTTAGAGAATCTTGTAGATGCAGGGTTTCAATGTGTTCCTTGTCAATATTCCTTGTCAGAAGTCCAATCTGGTTTTGGAAGTGGACTACACATCTTACGTACATAAAATGCAATTGGTTCAATGAAACCATTGATGCCATAGGTTTTTATGTATGTATCCAATGTCATCTGTGCTTTCCTTCTAGTTTATATAATGTGTGTGGTCAATTACACCAAACATGAATAATTCTAGTGTGTCCATGTGTTTTGTATAGGTTACAAATATTTTTTATCTCCCTTTGTCACCTCTGGTAGTCTCTCTCTCTGTTCTCTCTTCCAATCTAATTTAAAACTAATTTCTCCTCTCTTCCCCCACTCCCATTTTCATTCTGTTTCTTTTTTTACTCTCTCTCTTCTCTTTCTCCCCCTTCCTAATTTTCCACCCCTCTCCCCCTGTCATTTCCATCTCTCCTCTCTCCTCCCTCTCTCATTTCCATCTCTCCTCTCTCCTCACTCTCATCTCTCCTCTCTCCTCCCTCTCTCATTTCCATCTCTCCTCTCTCCCCCCTCTCTCATTTCCATCTCTCCTCTCTCCCCCCTCTCATTTCCATCTCTCTCCTCTCTCGTTTACCTCCTGTCTCCTGGGAGGATGACAGAGGGGAGCAGATGTATTATCCTGCATATATTTCTCCTCGGGGGGCTCTGCCTCCTGACCTGCCCATTGATTGCTCTCCCTCCCCTCTCCCCTCCCCTCTCCCCTCCCCCCCTGGAGATTGAGGTATGGCTGGTTTTCATTCTGCCAGGTCATTAGCATTGATTAGAGAGTACCGTGGCTGTTGTGGCGTGTTTTCTCCCCTTCCACTTATGCTTGTCCTCTGGACAGCTGGACAAGCTGTGGTCAGAACCCAGGCAGGGGTGATGAAAGGGCATCCCACGTTAACTCGGTTTACTTGAGTCTCAGCTCGTGCCCTGTTCTCCTCCTCCTTTCACCTCCCCCACCCTCCAACCTTCTCTTCTCCTCCCGTCATACTTGTTTGGTCTCCTGACTGGGGCGTCTCGCTCTCACTAAGCTTTCTCGTGTGCTGTGTCTGGTCTAGAATGTTGTGGAGAGGTGGCAGGATGTAGAGAACAAACAACAACGACACAAGCTACATCGATTGTGTTTTCTGGGTCGCTAGTCAAACTTTTAAGATGACATTTGTATAACATAAGAACTGTTTTGATACAGGAATTAACGGAGCTGAGTTCATGGGGTTTAAGAGTATTTGACATTTATTTGATTGTCATGGTGACAACAGGACAGAAACAATAAAGTGTGTCTGGGTCTTTCGGGTTTTACTATACGTGTAGGCTCACTAGAAAGGTCCAATTAGATATGGTGCCCCAGAAGGCAATTGAGCCAGTCCCCAGAATGAAAATGGCTATGCAGCTTAGAGGCTAGGTTTAGGGTATAACTCAGTTAGGATTTAGGGTGAGAATAGGGCTTACATGTAGGCATTAGGGGTCTGAGTTATGGTTAGAGGATAGGAAAAATAGGGAATCATTTTGTGTTCCCCACAAGGATAGGAAACATGTAAGTTTGTGTGTGTGGAGTGTGTGTGTGTCTGGGTGTCTGGGTGTGTGGAGTGTGTGGAGTGTGTGTGTGTGTGTGTTTGTGTGTGTGTGTGTGTGTGTGTGTGTGTGTGTGTGTGTGTGTGTTGGGAAGGGTGTCAGGTGTGAGAACGGGAGAGAAAGGAGGAGGGGTAAAAAAAAGGAACTGGAGCTCTGATGGAAGGATGATTATGTAGCTGGCCATCTGGGCCGCAGTCAGAGAGAAGCTTAAACCCATTCACCATAGAAAGTGGCGTGTGTGTGTGTGTGTGTGTCTGTGTGTGTGTGTGTGTGTGTGTTTGTGTGTGTGTGTGTGTGTCTGTGTGTGTGTGTGTGTCTGTGTGTGTGTGTGTGTGTGTGTGTGTGTGTGTCTCTGTGTGTGCGCACATGATTTTCTCCACTGTTTGAGTCTCATGGTGGATTTCTCCTGTCCCTTGATATAATTAGCATAAACACAGGCATCGACAATAACACAAAGCCCACTTGGACACAGTCACAGACATCCCTCTAATCGTTGGTACATTTTAACAATTAGTCTGCTAACAAGTCCTTATTACCCCTGCCCCTCCCTGTGATCTGACTGCCTAATTGACCAAACTGTATCCGAGGAGCAACTGTGTGAATAGTTATTAGAGCTAGCTGGCGCTACCACCAGGTGGCCATAGGAAGCCATAGAAGGAGGCCATAGAAGGAGGCCGTAGAACAAGGCCATAGAAGGAGGCCATAGAAGGAGGCCATAGGAGGAGGCCATAGAAGGAGGCCATAGAAGGTGGCCATAGGAGGCCATAGAAGGAGGCCATAGAAGGAAGCCATAGAAGGCCATAGAATGTGAGTATTAGTTTCACTGTAGGTTGTACATCTGTGTCTGATCCCTGTGGGAACAAGCAGTGAGGTCCCACCAACATCCTGTCAATCCTGGATGTCCTGTATGTGTGCCAGTGGCAGGTCATGATGGTGCCCTGCAGCAGAGGCTCTGTGTGGGCATACAAGTGAGCGGGACAGGTGCCTGGCTTACTGACTGGCGGCTTACCGGATTACTGGACTGTTTGCTAACAAAGTTCACCTAATCTAGTGGCCATCAGCCAGCCAGCACAATGAAATACAAAATCAAGAGGAATTGCATTTTGAAGCGTGATTATGAGTTCCGCCGTTCTTTATGGGTGTCCCGTGTTGTTTCAGACAGCAAAAAATGCCATGAAGATACTGGATAGGTAGCACTCAGCATTGTTTACTGAGGCATGATAACCTTCGGTTTTATTCAATTTATCTTGTTTATCTTGTCGGTATCAGGTTGGTACCAACAAGATTTTCATGATTCTAATTTACATTCTCTGCGGACCTGTCTACCTGAGACAAACGACGATGCCTTTGAACTGTGTGTTCCCTAACATCTGCGCCCTTTCCCTCTCCGCCCTCCAGAGGACTTGTTGCCGTTAGGTTTCCCCAGCATCGACATGGGTCCCCAGCTGAAGGTGGTGGAGAGGACCAGGACGGCCACCATGCTGTGTGCTGCCAGCGGCATCCCAGACCCGGAGATCTCCTGGTTCAAAGACTTCCTCCCTGTAGAACCTAGAGCCAGTCAGGGTCGCATCAAACAGCTGCGTTCAGGTGAGGTGGGAAAATGGAGAAGGGGCGGGACTACACTGATGAGCCAAAACATTATGCCTGTTACTGGGCTGCTGGGCGTCCGCGTGCCGCCAAAACTGGGCTGATCTGCCAATGCATGGGCTCTATAAGAGCCCTGAAGGTGTCCTGTGGTATCTGGCACCAAGACATTATGTCTAATATGAAGGTTTCCTGTGGTATCTGGCACCAGGACAGGACATAAGCAGCAAGTCCTTTAAGTTATGAGGTGGTGTTGCCGTGGTGTCCAGCACGTCCCATAGATGCTCAATCCAATTGACATTTGGGGAATTTGCGGCCAGGGCGACACCATGAACTCTTCATCTTCACAGCAGAACATTGCCCTCCACTGGCTTGTCGTCTTCCCACAGTGCATCCAGATGTCATTACTTCCTCAGGTAAATGGCACATACGTACTCAGCCGTCTACGTGATGTAAAATAAAACATTACTCATCGGACCAGACGACAATGTGTTGTGACACATTCCTCACGTTACCATCATAAAAAAGATTCTGCAACTTGTGCTACAGTAGACCAAGACTTTGGCACCCAACTTAATTGCCAGCACGTACAATTTGGTTTGTCAGTACCGTTTGACCCAATGCCATATTTCTGCACCTGATGTGAGCTAGCGATGACATCGCCATAGCCGAGTTAGACAGAAATGTTCCATTGGAGAAACGTATCTTCCTGCTTTCATATGATTGGTTATGCTGTATAGCCTACAGAGCAAGCAGGAACTAAACAATTGCTCTTTTATAGAAAACTACTCGCGATACAATGGATTATGCCAAAGCAATTCATAGTTGTGGAATGGGTGTGATGAGAGTGTTGACTAGAATTTCTAAATGGAGAGTTAGAAAAGCCATGTCCTTCGGAATCAATAAATAGTTTTTAGTATGCATTGTGGGGCACAATATATTTTTGTTGGCTTTGTAAATTCTCTCCTACTGGCTACACCATCAGGCTGTTGTCTTTAATGTGATGCCATTTCCATAATTGAAATAGCCTACATTATATCGGTAAGCGATTTCCAATTTGTTTACATTGCAGGGCTGCTTTATTTGTACTCGCAGACACACCCGAAGCCCATCGGAACACGAAACAGATGCTAGCTAACGTTAATTAAGATTTGAAACTCAATGAATTCCGAGCACCACACTGTGTTCTTCATCAACAGCCATTTCAACCAGTCTGAACTAATGGCGTTTGGAGAAGCCATCACCACCTGACTTGGCTGACAAATGTTTCCAGCGCGCCGAAAGAAAGTCCCTGCGGCAATGCTCGTCTGAAGAGCCTCTGCTTATCCGTTGCATGCAGACGCAATGCCCTTATCTGGGGGAAAAAATCTACTTGCTCCTCTATAATTGACAGCTAAGGGCATACGATCAGCACTATCGACCTCGGCGCTTGTGTCGCTGTCGACAGCAGTCGGCTCAGCTTGGTATACAAAACCTTTAGTGTATCCTTGTGGAAAACAAGCCAACGCGCTGGTGACTGGTAACTGATACAGGGAAGCGTTCCGCTTCACTAGCAACTTCCGTTTTTTTTTTTTCACTACACAGGGGAAACCTTCTCTGAGCCGGGAGTTTCTGTACGACGAGGATGAAATTAGTGATGTGCATTTTAGTTGACACATTATTTTTCGAACGACTCTTTACTCACTCGGATGTGTTTTTAAGTGAGTCATAGAATTGTATTTTTCATTTGAAAAGCTGTCAGAGACGCGGCCACCGGTAGGATTCGTACATGCTCCTCCAGCTCACTGCTCTCTAATGACTGTTTTACGATCCCATAGAGAAATGGATCAAACCAGGCGGCATTATAAGGCATTGTTTGATGCCAATACCTCATTGGATGTCACATTCAACAGGCCTAACGAATGCAGATCGTTAATTATTCTTTGTGACGCCACACATGGATTTATAAAAACACATCAAACTCTTTCTTATGTTGAGAAACGTTGAGTGAGTCATTCCATCGAGTTCTTGTACATGTGCTTTCACTGGCCAGATTCATACTCTGTTCTTTAGCTCAGCTCTGTATATTGACCAACAACTGTCCCAACACGCCCAGAAGAAAAAACAGGTACCACCGTAGGGGGGCAGTTGAGAAGACGTAAACAAATTAAGGACTTATAATTGGATGTCGTAATTAATCCCATGTATTGATTATTAAACGACATGATAGACACCGTTTTCTAGAACCCAAACAACTTGTGAATGATTGAGTGATTGAATCATTGGGCTCTTTCCTTCGAACGATGAGCCACATCGCAGGCCTGAGCCACATCGCAGGTCTGAGCCACATCGCAGGTCTGAGCCGCATCGCAGGTCTGAGCCACATCGCAGGTCTGAGCCACATCGCAGGTCTGAGCCACATCGCAGGTCTGAGCCGCATCGCAGGTCTGAGCCGCATCGCAGGTCTGAGCCGCATCGCAGGTCTGAGCCGCATCGCAGGTCTGAGCATTGCTGACACAGATGAACCAAATGACAGGAAGGATCCATTCTTAGTACTGAATGACTCATCACTAGTGGATGTGGGCTCAGGCATGTCTCGGCACGTCTGATTCGGCATCTATCACACAGGGGCCACTCTGAGGGTGACAGGGGGAAAATAGGGACTGGAGTTTTCTATTCACATTGAGTTTCTTTGTTCTGACAGATTTATGTCAAGCTCAAAATTGCATGTTGTGATTCTTTGTCATGCTCAGTCTTTTCGCTTGGTGTTTTTGTGTCGCTTTGTTTCCTGTAATGATTCGCTCTTCTAAGGGATTTGATTATGTAAATAACATTATGTCAGTATCACGCTATACAGTAAAGGAAGACATTATTTGATCCCCCGCTGATTTTGTAGATTTGCTCACTGACAAAGACATGATCAGTCTATAATTATAATGGAAGGTTTATTGGAACAGCGAGAGACAGAATAACAACACAAACAGCGGATTACACATAAATAAATAGATTTCCAATAAATAAATCTAAATTGATTTGCATTTTACTCAATTTGCGTTTTACCTGATTTTTTGTGAGTATTTGATGCCTACTATTGATTTTTCTGGCAATAAAAACAAGATTGTAGTCCTACACAAGGCTGGAATGGGCTACAAGACCATCGCCAAGCAGCTTAGTGAGAAGGTGACAACAGTTGGTGCGATTATTCGCAAATGGAAGAAACACAAAATAACTGTCAATCTCCCTCGGCCTGGAGCTCCATGCAAGATCTCACCTTGTTTCAATTACCATGGGAACGGTGAGGAATCAGCCCAGAACTACACAGGAAGATCTTGTCAATGATCTAAGGGCAGCTGGAACCATAGTCACCAAGAAAGCAATAGGCAACGCACTGCACTGTGAAGGACTGAAATCCTGCAAAATCCCCCTTCTCAAGAAAGATTGATTAGCTGGCCATGATGGACAGAGGACAAGGGGCAGATTGGGCCAGGATTCCGGGGTTACACCCCTACTCTTTATCAAAGGACATCCTGGGGTTTTTAATGACCACAGAGAGTCAAGGCCTCGGTTTAACGTCTCATCCGAAGGACAGTGCTTTTTGACAGTATAGTGTCCCCGTCATTATACTGGGGCGTTAGGACCCACACAGACCAGAATGCAGCCCATTCTGGCCCCACTAACACCTCTTCCAGCAGCAACCTGGTTTTTCCGTTCTCGTAGTAGGAATAAATATCTGAGTGACTTTGACAAGGGCCAAATTGTTACGGCCAGACAACTGGGTCAAAGCATCTTTGTGCCAACTGACAGTGGTCCAAGGAGGGCCAAACCACAAACCAGTGACCGGGTGTTGGGGCCCCAAGACTTATTAATGCGCAAAGGCAACAAAGGCAATTCTGTCTGGTGCGAACCAGACAGATGGTCAACTGTGGCACAAGTCACAGTGTATGGCATCCTACTGTGTAAGGGGCTGCGTGGCATAGAGTCAGTACCTGACCTTGGAGCAGTGGAAGAAGGTCGTCTGGTCCAATGAGTCCCGTTTCCGTTTAGATCACAACGCCTGCGTCGTGTACCTGTGGAAGTGATGGCACTTGGATGCACTGTGAGAAAAAGACAAGTCAGTGGAGAGTGTCATGTTCTGGCCAATGTTCTGCTGGGAAACCTTGTGGTCCAGGCATTCATGTGTGCACTGTATAATCAACAAAACATTTGACAAGATGAGTTGGCTGAAAGACTCACCACTGTTGATGTTGTAGAATTGGAATTACGGGAAATCTTAAAACCTTGGGATGGGTTCCAGAAGTTAGATACTTGTTAATGCAGATGTTTTAGATTCACGCCAAGCTAGATTCCAGACTGTAGAGAGAAAGGGAACGAACTGTGTAGAAGAAATGCATCACTGTCCAAATTGTGAGTGGGATGTTGGGAGATAACAAGTCTTCTGTTTATACAAACTCTAGAAGCAACGACGGTTTCACCACTTTGGTGATGTAGGAGAGAGAAGAACGTTTCAACAAACACAAATATGGGTAGTGTAGTACTCCAGAGTGCAAAGCAAGGAACAACAACACACATGGAGGTTATGGTGATATATACACACATGGAGGTTATGGTGATATATACACACATATAGGTTATGGTGATATATACACACATGGAGGTTATGGTGATATATACACACATGGAGGTTATGGTGATATATACACACATGGAGGTTATGGTGATATATACACACATGGAGGTTATGGTGATATATACACACATGGAGGTTATGGTGATATATACACACATGGAGGTTATGGTGATATATACACACATGGAGGTTATGGTGATATATACACACATGGAGGTTATGGTGATATATACACACATGGAGGATATGGTGATATATACACACATGGAGGTTATGGTGATATATACACACATGGAGGTTATGGTGATATATACACACAAAGAGGTTATGGTGATATATACACACATGGAGGTTATGGTGATATATACACACACAGATGGAGGTTATGGTGATATATACACACATGGAGGTTATGGTGATATATACACACATGGAGGTTATGGTGATGTATACACACATGGAGGTTATGGTGATATATACACACATATAGGTTATGGTGATATATACACACATGGAGGTTATGGTGATATATACACACATGGAGGTTATGGTGATATATACACACATGGAGGTTATGGTGATATATACACACATGGAGGTTATGGTGATATAAACACACATATAGGTTATGGTGATATATACACACATGGAGGTTATGGTGATATATACACACATGGAGGTTATGGTGATATATACACACATGGAGGTTATGGTGATATATACACACATGGAGGTTATGGTGATATATACACACATGGAGGTTATGGTGATATATACACACATGGAGGTTATGGTGATATATACACACATGGAGGTTATGGTGATATATACACACATGGAGGTTATGGTGATATATACACACATGGAGGTTATGGTGATATATACACACATGGAGGTTATGGTGATATATACACACATGGAGGTTATGGTGATATATACACACATGGAGGTTATGGTGATATATACACACATGGAGGTTATGGTGATATATACACACACAGATGGAGGTTATGGTGATATATACACACATGATATATACACACATGGAGGTTATGGTGATATATACACACATGGAGGTTATGGTGATATATACACACATGGAGGTTATGGTGATATATACACACATGGAGGTTATGGTGATATATACACACATGGAGGTTATGGTGATATATACACACATGGAGGTTATGGTGATATATACACACATGGAGGTTATGGTGATATATACACACATGGAGGTTATGGTGATATATACACACATGGAGGTTATGGTGATATAAACACACATATAGGTTATGGTGATATATACACACATGGAGGTTATGGTGATATATACACACATGGAGGTTATGGTGATATATACACACATGGAGGTTATGGTGATATATACACACATGGGGTTATGGTGATATATACACACATGGAGGTTATGGTGATATATACACACATGGAGGTTATGGTGATATATACACACATGGAGGTTATGGTGATATATACACACATGGAGGTTATGGAGATATATACACACATGGAGGTTATGGTGATATATACACACAAAGAGGTTATGGTGATATATACACACATGGAGGTTATGGTGATATATACACACACAGATGGAGGTTATGGTGATATATACACACATGGAGGTTATGGTGATATATACACACATGGAGGTTATGGTGATATATACACACATGGAGGTTATGGTGATATATACACACATGGAGGTTATGGTGATATATACACACATGGAGGTTATGGTGATATATACACACATGGAGGTTATGGTGATATATACACACATGGAGGTTATGGTGATATATACACACATGGAGGTTATGGTGATATATACACACATGGAGGTTATGGTGATATATACACACATGGAGGTTATGGTGATATATACACACATGGAGGTTATGGTGATATATACACACATGGAGGTTATGGTGATATATACACACATGGAGGTTATGGTGATATATACACACATGGAGGTTATGGTGATATATACACACATGGAGGTTATGGTGATATATACACACATGGAGGTTATGGTGATATATACACACATGGAGGTTATGGTGATATATACACACATGGAGGTTATGGTGATATATACACACATGGAGGTTATGGTGATATATACACACATGGAGGTTATGGTGATATATACACACATGGAGGTTATGGTGATATATACACACATGGAGGTTATGGTGATATATACACACATGGAGGTTATGGTGATATATACACACATGGAGGTTATGGTGATATATACACACATGGAGGTTATGGTGATATATACACACATGGAGGTTATGGTGATATATACACACATGGAGGTTATGGTGATATATACACACATGGAGGTTATGGTGATATATACACACATGGAGGTTATGGTGATATATACACACATGGAGGTTATGGTGATATATACACACATGGAGGTTATGGTGATATATACACACATGGAGGTTATGGTGATATATACACACATGGTGATATATACACACATGGAGGTTATGGTGATATATACACACATGGAGGTTATGGTGATATATACACACATGGAGGTTATGGTGATATATACACACATGGAGGTTATGGTGATATATACACACATGGAGGTTTATACACACATGGAGGTGGAGGTTATGATATATACACACATGGAGGTTATGGTGATATATACACACATGGAGGTTATGGTGATATATACACACATGGAGGTTATGGTGATATATACACACATGGAGGTTATGGTGATATATACACACATGGAGGTTATGGTGATATATACACACATGGAGGTTATGGTGATATATACACACATGGAGGTTATGGTGATATATACACACATGGAGGTTATGGTGATATATACACACATGGAGGTTATGGTGATATATACACACATGGAGGTTATGGTGATATATACACACATGGAGGTTATGGTGATATATACACACATGGAGGTTATGGTGATATATACACACATGGAGGTTATGGTGATATATACACACATGGAGGTTATGGTGATATATACACACATGGAGGTTATGGTGATATATACACACATGGAGGTTATGGTGATATATACACACATGGCGGTTATGGTGATATATACACACATGGAGGTTATGGTGATATATACACACATGGAGGTTATGGTGATATATACACACATGGAGGTTATGGTGATATATACACACATGGAGGTTATAGTGATATATACACACATGGAGGTTATGGTGATATATACACACATGGAGGTTATGGTGATATATACACACATGGAGGTTATGGTGATATATACACACATGGAGGTTATGGTGATATATACACACATGGAGGTTATGGTGATATAAACATACTTATCTACTTTCAGCCCTAAACAAAACCACTGTTGTGTTTTCTTTTTTGTGTTTTTTCTATATTCTTCAACAGTTGTTGGTAAGTATTACTTTAACCATAGTGAAGACCCCACGGTTATATATGTCTTTAAGACTACAATCACTAGAGCATTTAATCATTATCTCTAATTCTACAGTCACTAGAACATTAAAACAGTACCCATCAGTCTACAGTCACCAGAACATTTAAACAGTACCCATCAGTCTACAGTCACTAGAACATTTAAACAGTACCCATCAGTCTACAGTCACTAGAACATTAAAACAGTACCCATCAGTCTACAGTAACTAGAACATTTAAACAGTACCCATCAGTCTACAGTCACTAGAACATTAAAACAGTACCCATCAGTCTACAGTCACTAGAACATTTTAACAGTACCCATCAGTCTACAGTCACCAGAACATTTAAACAGTACCCATCAGTCTACAGTCACTAGAATATTTAAACAGTACCGATCAGTCTACAGTCACTAGAACATTAAAACAGTACCCATCAGTCTACAGTCACTAG